>JAAKBH010000779.1:0-111979 GCA_019776075.1 Amaranthus palmeri
TATATATATATATATATATATATATATATATATATATATCTATATATATATATTATATATATATATATAACTCCTTCTGTTCTTTTTTTTATTGTCCTATTTGAAGATTTCACACACATTCAGAAATGTGAAATCTGGTAGATAGTGGGTATTATTTTATTAAGAAAGGTGAAATCTTTTCGATATTGGATATTATTTTTATTAAAATAGTGGTTGCAAATTAATAATTGTATTGGTAATATGAGAGAGAAATGAGGGATAAAGGGGTATATGGAAGATAAAAACTTTTCCAAAATAGAAAAGTATTCTAAATAGGACAAACTTATGAAACTGCCCGTTACAGTAATATGAACAAACTTAAAAGAGCAGAAGGAATATATATATATATATATATATATATATATATATATATATATATATATATAATATATATATATATATATATATATATATATATATATATATATATGGTCAAGTTCCATATATATATATAAGTTTTGTCCAACAGTAGACAACAATTCCCTAATGGTATGTATGACAACTTGGAATTCATTTTCAAACTTGAATTAGGTCACATACTATGTTTGGCAAATCTTGAATTTGTATTGTGGAATAAGATTAATTCCATATACTTACAATAATAATGTAAAACTTGATCAAGTATCAAATTTGCAAATTCTAAGTATATAGGTGTTATTTACAATTCTTGAATTTGAATATAAAAATTAAATTTTCTATCTTCAAATGAATTTTATATTGCCTAGACTTACAATAACACTACCTAAATGTATTGGTATTATATTTACTCTTTTATAAAAATTATATTTGCAAATTTCAAATATATAGGTGTTATTTACAATTCCATACTTACAATAACACTACCTAAATGAATTGGTTTTTAAAAATAAACAATATAGTGGTACACGAGGTGTTGATGAAAGAAAACATGTAAATAAAGACTCAGGGGTTTTTGGTATGTGGGATTATAAGATGGGAATGAAAATTGAATTCCCACTTTTACAAAAATCTCAAGTTTGCTATAACAAGTTTTATTCTTTTAAAAAGAAGATTAATCAAAATAAAATGTCGAAAAAATTGTTAAAGAACTTTTCTAAATTTTTCATTAATTTTACATTAATTTTCAATTTACTTTTTTGGTAACTAACCTACTACAGTAAATCACCGTGTTACGGGGTCAAATTAGTATCCCGTAATTTATTTAGTCAAATCATAACCGCCACATAACTACCCGTTAACCCCACTAACATAAGCATATACATGAATGGTAACCACCTCCACAATATTTCTATAAATACATCATTCATCTACATGATAAAGGTACACAATTCTACTCTTATACATATACCCACACTTATTACATTTCTGATTCCCGGTCTGACTTGAGCGTTGGAGAGCTGTTCCGGGACATCAGCCCCCGGTTTAGTTTTCCTTGCGGTTGCAGGAACACCACCCGCGGCGGTCAGATCATCTCATTTCCCTTAATTTGAAGGTACTTTCTAGTTAAAGTCTATTTTATAAATTCGACCGTTTCTTAGCAGAAACAGTTTGGCGCCGTCTGTGGGGAGAGATACATAAAAGTTATGTCTTCCCAAAAAACACGGTACTTGAACTTCCGTGAGCCTTCGATTTACGTATCAGTACATGGCTTGATTAGATCAAAATCTCTAATTTTAATTGTGTGGAATGATCAAATGGATCAACTATGGCAGTAAACTTGTCCATCTCTCTTATTTAATAATAATAACATCACATATGTGAGGTCACCTGTTCAAAATTGAATACCTTGCTCATTGATTAGGCGAAGCAATATAATGATGTTTTAATCCGGTCTACAAAGCTTAACTACCATTGTTTCACTAATTCTCAATCAGTAAGAGTGGTTTCCGTATATTTGTTCATCGTTCTTTGCACTAAATTCCAAAATCATTGCGGCTGTTATGGAGTATTTGAGAGATGAATTGTCATCTAATTTTGTGGGATTTTTCTATATATTTAAAGGCAATTAGTTATTATTCTTATCCCTAATTAATCCTGATTTCACCTTCTAATCAGAAATGGAAGAGTGGGGATAAAGGGATGAGGAATTAAGGAGTTATCAGACATGTTTTTTTTATTAAACTTTTTTATTTTAAAACAAAAAAAAAACCGTCAAACAACAATCTATCCTTTTTGTTCTTGGCATATTTGCTTCTACACCGTTGATTATCAATTCAATCTCCACTTTTCATTCCCTATTTAAAATTACCCAAAAAAAACATTTACTAAGAAATTCGAAGCATTGATGATGATTCACGATTGCGAAACCGTATAATTTGTCAATACTTGAAATCTTCGTTGCTTAATATTTGGCTTTTAGGGTGTGAATTTCATGAACTTGTATATGACATTTGTTCATACTTTCTTGTGAATTTGATGCTGGAAAATATTTGGTCTTCTAAGTGAGCTCCAAAACCTGTTTAATCTTAATATTTAGAGAATATGCATTGATGAAGTCATGAAAGTACATATAAGTTCTTTTCAAATCTCTTGGACAGATGGAATTATATAATGGTCTTAATTAATTGAGATATATTTCAAATGATTGTTATTATTTGTGGATCCAGAAGTTCGATCTTATAGCTTTTATTCATTCGATGTTGAAAGTCAGTTTGATGCACCTTCTTAAAGGATTATCGGATCCATAGAATGTTTCCAAACCAACTTTAACTGACTAAAAATTTTAGTCCTTATTTTGAAGTTCGGTTTGATGCACTATCTAGAGGATTAGATGACCCGTAGAAAGTTTCCAAACTAACGTCAACTAAGTGATTTCGGTCTAAAAATATTGGTCCACATATTGCCCAATTCAATGTATTTGTTGGAACCATGTATGATCTGATAATGGTTCATACTCTCTACATCAGGATCCCCGGATCACAACCCACAGTGATGACTGTAGTGGTTGGATCCAGGTGCGATCTGATTATGGTTCATACTCTCTACATCAGGATCCCCGGATCACAACCCACAGTGATGACTATAGTGGTTGGATCCAGGTGCGATCTGATTATGGTTCAAACTCTCTACATCAGGATCCTCGGATCACAACCCACAGTGATGACTGTAGTGGTTGGATCCGGGTGCGATCTGATTATGGTTCAAACTCTCTACATCGGATCCCCAGAATACACCTACAGTAACAACTATATTGGTTGGATCCGGGTATGATCCGATAATGGTTCAAACCATCCGCTCGAGAACGAACCATTTGAGGTGACTCAATACATGGAGAAAAATCATCATCGTCGCCTTCTAATGAAATGCTACATAAAGGATGCAAATCTTTGACTAGTATTGACCGAGTGAAGAATATATTTTATCAATCTGATGATCTTCATATGGCTATTCTTGCTTTTATTCATCAACGTATATCGGGTGTTTCGTATTTGTTATATTCTTGGGTAATTATGAAAGGTTATCAAGTATGATATTGGCATATATTAAAAGAATTATTTATTATATCTACGTGGGAATTCAACACTTCACCATTCTTATTATATTGGGTCTTACTTATATATGGTTATCAATGACGAATATATGAAGTCATTTGAACTTTCACCTAGTATGAAAGTCATTATTATTATTGAAGTTCCGCAACGGAGACTTTATTTATTATATTATGGAATCATCAAAGCTTTCACTTAGTTTGAAAGTCATATTATTAATTAAGTTTCAAAATGATTGATTTTGGGCGATATTTCCTCAGTTTTCATTTTCATTATTAAACTTTCACCTTGTTTTGAAAGTGGGATCCTTGCGAATGTCACCTAGTTTGATAACTCGGACTAATGGGGATCATTTGAAAAAGTTCTTCATTAAACAAGATATGCAAGGGGCTAGTATCATCATTATCCGTATCATCATAATCCATACTCTACCATGTTTAGTCATATCATCGGTTATAGTATCAGTGTTTTCCGTACTTTCAGATTGCGTTTTCATTTAATGCAAGAAATTATTTGAGATCCATTATTGATCTAGATATGCCAGACGTACTTGACATATTATTCTCTATAGTTCATTAAAATCACCTGTCAGACGTACTTGACAGCATTTCAAAAAATTATGTAGGCATTTACAGTCCATTATTTCTAATCAGTCAGTCTAAACATCAGACGTACTTGATGTTCCAACACTAACAGCTTGTCAGACGTACTTGACAGCCAATCAGTATTCAGTATTCAATATTCAATATTCAGTATTCAATATTCAGTATTCATCGATGTTCAAAGGATTCACCTAGTGTGATTCCTTATCTAAGTCCCGGGTGATTGACGGCTGGGCAATGCGGACCTATGTCCGATCAATATTCAGCAATGCGAACCTATGTCCGATCTATATTCATCAAGGCAGACCTATGTCCGATCAATATTCATCTTCGAAGGATTCACTAGTATGATTCCTTATCTAAGTCCCGGGTGATTGACGGCTGGGCAATGCGGACCTATGTCCGATCAATATTCAGCAATGCGGACCTATGTCCGATCAATATTCAGCAATGCGGACCTATGTCCGATCCATATTCATCAATGCGGACCTATGTCCGATCAATATTCATCTTCAAAGGATTCACATAGTATGACTCCTTATCTAAGTCCCAGGTGATTGACTGCTGGGCTATATCATTACATCACGCTCAAATACCAAATTATCTTATCAGGCTCTAAGGCTACATATTTATTATTCATGGGGCTTCAACCAAGCATGGACTCATCGAGGTATATTTATTTTCCGCATAAAGACTGATGCCCTCGCTATATAAAATTACCTCCTCTATCACTCTTCATGCGTGGGGCTAATGTTACGGGGTCAAATTAGTATCCCGTAATTTATTTAGTCAAATCATAACCGCCACATAACTACCCGTTAACCCCACTAACATAAGCATTATTACCATGAATGAGGTAACCACCTCCACAATATTTCTATAAATACATCATTCATCTACATGATAAAGGTATACAATTCTACTCTTATACATATACCCACACTTATTACATTTCTGATTTCCGGTCTGACTTGAGCGTCGGAGAGCTGTTCCGGGACATCAGCCCCCGGTTTAGTTTTCCTTGTGGTTGCAGGAACACCACCCGCGGCGGTCAGATCATCTCACTTCCCTTAATTTGAAGGTACTTTCTACTTAAAGTCTATTTTATAAATTCGACCGTTTCTTAGCAGAAACAGTTACACCGGATTACCCAAGTTTGATCTAGGTCAATACCCACTAAAGTTGGAATTATTCATTGTTAATTAATACTCCTTCCGTTCCAGTTTACTAGTCCCATTTGACCAAACACGAATTTTAAGGTAGTAGTGAGGTCCATTGAAAAATGTGGTAGTTGGGTATTTTAATTGATCAAATTAATTGTAAAGGTGATAGTGGAGTATTGGGAATTGGAAAAGTAGGGGTATTTAGGTAAAAAAAAATAATAGCCAAAAAATAAAATGAGACAAGTAATGAGGAATTGCCAAAAAGGAAATGCGACAAGTAAACTGGAATTGAGGGAGTATGTATGATTATTATAGAAAAATAATAAAAATATTAGAATATTCAATGTAATTTTTCCTTTAAAATTAAAAGTTTTTTAAAGCAAAGTAATTAACCTTAGCCATAATATATTATAATAATTCAACCTATCAATTTCACATGCATTTAACATAAAAGTTGTAAGAATGATGGGAGTTGTTTGAATTACCATCAGCAAACGAGTAGAATGCCACCGCCCACCCAACACGACATCATCACTCGTATGTTCAAGCCATTCTAACATGTCTTATCAAAGCTAGAACGTACAAACAATATCAAAAGCATCATCTTCATTCTACAAGTTGAAAATCTAGCTACATTCTTTAGTATTCACAACGTCAACCGTTCCTTCTTCGGTTTACGTTTATCAGTTATAAACAATATGAACATCTAATGCAAACAAGTTCAATGAGTTCTATCTTCTACGCTTCTCAATTATAAAAATTTTCTCAATTTCGAACTCAATCACCCTATACTCAACAGTTACTCCACCATAACCCTTCAACTAAGAAATTGATTCAAAACTTTTCCTCCATTAATCCTATGCTCAATACTCTTCCTCCATCGTTAAATAATTGAACTCTGCCCGTCATTCACCATAATCCTAGGCTCAAACTCTACCTCCATCGTTCACCAGCCTCTTTCTTCATTCTGTCTATTTACCGAAGTCATTCATAAATGTTCTATTACCAAACAAATTCATTTATAAAACAATTATTACAAATACATAGTGTCCTTCATTCTTCAAACGTCGAGCAAATGCGGAATCCAATAAAACCACTAGCTCCAGTGATTGAAATCTTCATCGTCTCCGACAGCCAATATGGCTCCCTCTCAAGCTTGTCATAGGTGTAAGAACGATAGTCAAATCCATCATTATTCCCCATCCTGCTCTAAACAAAAGAGCATCTTGCCATCTATCACAATTCACACACCAAGAAAGCATCTCATAATATTTCTAATTACTAGTTCATAGTTCATACATTGCAACTTTGCAAGTGGAACAAGCTTCTGCACAAACTTGTTATATGAACTGTATGTCTACATCTGCACTACACATTGTAGTGATGCCTCAACCTCTGCAGATCGATGTAGATTAACTGCTACTGAAAAACGTGTCGATTTACTCTATGGTTACGAAAAAGAGTCGCTCTAAATTAAAGATAGTGTGCACAAATAATGCTTACAAACGATACAAATATACTTATTTGTCTTGTTTGTTTTAACAAATGATACAAATATGTGATATTTGTTCTTTTGTTTTACAAACTATACAAATAATGCATATTTGTATCGCTTATTTTGTTAAACCCAAAAGACACAAAAAAATGCATTATTTGTATCCAAGGTTGTCCGAATCGGGATTCTACGCAGGATCGGAAGCATCAGGTGGGATCAGATCATTGGATCGGATCGTAGGATCGATCGATTTTACAAATTTGCTGAAATAACAAGTTTTATTATGACTATGTTTATTGTTTGATGATTTTCAATATAAAAACGAACTAAAAACACATCTTTCTTAAAACTTTGCTTAAATTATAGATACTAGCTTCTTTATCATTATAATCGTTGTCAAAGTACAAGTTTCAATGTCTATCCAAGCCACAAAGGAAAAGGAAGTATACTTGGATCAAATGTTTTTCTTATTAAACATGTATAATATAAATCATCAACTTTAAACATCTATAATGCTTGTATCAGACGTAGTCAGTAGCATACTAGCAATACAAATCAGAGATTAAAAATCATATAAAGCTTGATGCAACTCTTAATTTCCTTAATTTAAACTTTAATAAACATTAAGGTGAAAGAACGAACTTGTGAGCACAAAAATGCAAATTCGACTCTGAGCAAAAATACAACTTTAATAAATATTTAATAAAGGGATGTGTTATAAATAAGTGACATTAATGGCATTGATCTTTAGTGAAATCATCAAATATAAACTCAAATAAGATATTAAACTTTAAAAATACAACTTTAATAAAGTTTAACAAATCATAAATTAAATCGATTATAGTAAGACTGTGAGCAAATCATCAAATATAACACTCACATACAAATTCAGCAATAGTCGACTATGAGCAAATCAGATTAGAAAAACTAAAATAAATTCGACATTGGTCGACATTTGAGCACAAATAACAAAAATTAAAAAGATTCAAGGTGAAGAACGAACTTGAGAGGGAGGATCTGCGTTGAAGACTGAAGTTGATGAAATTGGAGGAGCTGCCGCATACCCGAGAGCCGATTGTCGCCTACTGTGGTCTGTGAAGATGATGACGGTTTTGGGTTAGGTTGTGAGAGAGAGACAGACTAAGACTCTAATGTGAAGATGGGAAAATGAAGGAAGAGTAAAATTAGAGTTTTTTTGGGGGATTTTAGAAGATCAAGCTGTCAGCCCACGTAAACATCAGGATCGGTAGGATCGTTTAATAGTCGTGATCCTGCTCGATTCCACACAATCCCACCGATCTTGCTTACCGATCCTGCTTGCAATTCTACCTGATCCCGATTCTGCTCACGATCCTACTTGCTGCCATCGATCTGGGTCGTAGGATCATACGATCCTACGATCCGGAGCGCGATTTTGATAACCATGTTTGTATCTTTTGTTTAATTAAAATAGGCCAACAAGGTTTATTTGTATCTTTTATTTCAATAAAAGATACAAATAGGGGATTATTAATGAGACTTTTTCTATTAGTGAGGAGAAAACTAGACTGTAGTTTCGTCTAGCTTCGATACCATGTTAGATACTTGAGTTTATCACATACGACTCATACGAGGAGAGGATGATAAGGACGGACAAAGATAGAAAAATGTAGTGTTATTTTCTGAAAATAGAGAACGTGAGCTAGGTTTAGACCGTCTTAAACAGGTTAGTTTTACCCTACTGATGATATTATCGCGATAATAATTCAACCTAGTACGAGAGGGATCGTTGGTTCGCACAATTGGTCATCGCACTCGGTTAAAAAACCAGTGGCTTGAAGATAACTTGTGCCGGACTATGACTAATAACGCAGGTGTCTAAAATGAGCTCAACGACAACAGAAATCTCGTGTGAAACAGAAGGGTAAAAAGCTCGTTTGATTCTGATTTTCAGTACGAATACGAGAAACGTGTTGATTAGGATACTTTCCCGGCATCTTACCTACAGCATGACCCGAAAACTGTCAAAACAACTCAAGAGTGTCAATTATAGTCATCCAGATTGGTGCTTAAGTGCTAAAGTTCCATAGCACCAGGCATGCAATAATACAATATATAGAACTAACATGACGAAAACTGGTTCTAACAACTAAAACAGATCAGTTATAACAAACTCCCGAACAATAAACTACCAACTATCTTTCACAAAACAAAGATAGAAAATTATAAACGATGAAGATCGCAAAAAAATTAAGAAAGTTCAAAATAACATATTGTTGGGAAGATAACCAACTAATTTATACATGTGATAGCTTTAAAGTAAAAATCATTGTATCAATAAAAGAAAATGAGACTAGCCCTCATTGTGTGGTAGTATGTTGTTATGATCTAGTGAATTGTTTTGACATGGTTTGCAAGCAAAAAACTGTGGTGATGGCCATAACCCTCATAACGAGCAAACATCACAAGAGGAATAAAGCTACTAATACAATATTAATAATCAATATAACAATTAAAAGAAGCCTTGAATCAACTTGTTTTATCTATAATCTTGTGTAAAAGACTTTATCTTTGAACATTCAAGCTTAACTAACAGCTTTCCTCCTCCACTCCCCCAAGGCTCCAACTTTCATTATTTCCCAAAAGAATAAACAAGCAAGACAAACCACTAAAAGTAGTCATGAAATAGATTCATTTTAAATATCAACCAAATGTTAAGTATATTCATAATTTCTCTATACAACAACGCCACAGCATCAATCCCAAAAGATTACGGTCACCTACATGAACCAATAGATCAATTTCAGTCATCTACATGAATTCTTCTTATCCACTCATTTTGATTTTTATCATCTCTACTTGTAAATCTAAATATTTCGGATCCTTTTTTTTACTGGCACACATGCCTAAACAATCTTAAATGATTCTAATTATTTCTAAATTTCTAAATATTTTCTTATATCTTCGTTTTGGATTATATCACTCAAGATATGTCCACTCATCACTGAGCATTCATGTTTCCACCATTCACATCCTTCTACTATGATCATATCTAAAAGTCCATCATTTTGATTGATATAGAAATAGAAGTGCTAGTCTAATGCTTGTCCAATAAAAACATGCCCTTCAGCTTTAGGGGCACAACTCATCATGCGATCATATAATATCCTAATTAGTCTCTATCTATTTTTGCCACTCATACTTGATTATGTGGGTCGCATCTTGTTAGGTACCCCTATTACTCTAGAATCAGGACCCATGGTAATTAAAACATACACTTGGAGCTAATTCTTTCACTTCGAACTTTACAGTTCTCAATACTAGCACCAACACCAAATCAACCAACAAGCAAAACTCACACTTCTCACTGCACCAAACATGACTATTGATACAAATTTTAGCAAATTGGGTCAAAGGATCTAAATCCTTCCAAGAACTTTTTTGGTAATGATAAAAACGCCACTCACCAGCTCCTTTCTATCTGCCACATTTCTTCTCCCCAATCATCCCTCCCTGCATCAGTATCTACTTCCACCCTCTTAACATAACTTGAGCACCTATCATACAACCTGTGAGGACTGAGCAGACACATCTTTTAAGCGATTAGTAACTAGACATTTCTCAAAAAACCTTAATAAAAAGTAAGCCTACCTGTATAAAGATCCTAAACCTGAAACATAATAGCAAGAAAAAGTTAACATTCTAATGAGCACCAAAGAAAAGACTAGCCATGCGATTCCAAAAAATTTTCCATTTTCACACACTTCATTGATAAAAGTGTACTCCATAATGAGCAACAGCCAACAAGCTCCTTCTTATGATCCTGTTTACTTGTACAATAACCTCAAAAGCACTGACCATATTCCAAATGTTTTTAAAAACTATCATGAAACATCTATTTACTTCAAATTTAATTCTCTCCAGCTAATTCTAAAATTATGCAATATATAACATACCTGTTCTTTGACGCCCATATTAAAAGTTTTAATGAATCATCCAATTTCTCTGGACCTTTCTTCGTCTCTTTTGTTTGTGGCCAGAACTCAACATTAAGGTTAAGAAGCACGCCAGTACATCCTTTCCTTAGCACAAATGCCATTCATGATACCCAACATTCTGGTAACGCAACAATCTTTCCTAATCTCTCTTGCTCCTTCCTTTTCCTGCAATCTCTCTGCTCCACCCGATTCTCACAATAATAATTCAAACGTCTTTCTAAATTACAAGAGAAAACCATTGGAACAAAATCTACAATGCATTTGAGTATGTTTAATATGATTGGTACAAAAATAAAGTGAACATAAGAGTAAAATGAAAGAGAAAGAGCATCGAAGGAAATCCATATCACCTTCAAAGCAGTAACTTGGACAGCCTCTGAGAAGTGCATATGTTTAGCCCTGGCACCCCAATATTTTGAGCTAGAGATGTCTTTGAGAGGAAAATATTGAAATTACCTAATAAATAATAATTAGTAATTGGTTAGTTGGAATGAGATTGAGAGAGGAATAGAACAAATAGAAGGGAAGGGAAAGAGGATGGCATCCACATATTTGTAATAGAAGCTTACTGCTGCCGCAAAAGAAGTCATCCAAGGAGTGCGTAATTGGGAGGTAATGACCTACAGGAGGCGCAAGAATGGAGGTCATCAAAGAGAAGTTACTACTGCTGCAAAAGAAGTCACTGCTACTGATGCTATTGTGGAATATTCTCCTGAGCAAAATGAATAATTCTATTAGAGGAATTCTGTTAATGAGGTTAGTAGAATATGCATTTCATTTAGCAAATACTAGAAGGATCTAGCACTATAGGATGTTAGGCCTAATCAGCTATATGTATTTATGTAAATAAAATGCTAAGATCATACTTCCTGAGTTAATACAACCTAGTATTTTGGAGCTAGCTGCGCGAATCAACTGTACTTTCCTTTTCCTTTCTCTTCTTCCTTTTTTTCTTTCTGTAATCCATACTAAAAGGCTACTGATCCATCTTATTATACGATTTCTCTCCCAACCAACCAATCACTAATTATTATTTATTAAGAAATTCCTATATTTCCCTGTCAAAGACACTCATGACAGTTCCCTATGGAACCTGTGATCTCCAGAATTCCAAATGGCATCGACAACCAAATGTCAACAAAAATACAAAACAGGATAGAGGAACTTACTGTTGGGCTCACACAACAGCAAATTTACCACGTGTCAGAGTAGTGACCAATCCCTCTTCATCCTATGGAGCCTCGTCAAACCCTGATTCAAATTGCATTGCAACCGATTATACAGCATTGCAAAACAGAAAATTTTGAGCTCTGGACTATACAAGTGATTAGCAATTAATTGCAAAATCAAATTGGCATATAGACAGAAGCAATAAAATCATTTGCTAAAGAGTCGTGATGCAAGAGTGCACACACAAGCCTAGAAGCAACTAGACAAGGTATAGAAAACCTACTCACCTCAAGTTGTAACATAGTATACTACTAATTACAAGAGCGTAAAAAGCCCAATTGTGGGTGGATACAGATGCACATTTCAAACACTAAAAGAGAAATTTGCCCATTTCAACGATTGGAAATTTGGTCTACCCATGCCATTCTCACATGAAGAGATAAACATGAATACATGAAAAGATTAAAAATAAATCTGTTACGAATCCAATTTCAACGGAGCAGTTGGCAGCAAGTCCTCAACATGAAAATCAGTATATCATTCTTGTTCGATAAAATTAGTGTACCTGAATGGCTGATGGAACATGAAAAACAAGTGAAATTTCATGATCAATTAAATATGCTGCATTCATACATTACGTATTCAGCATAGTGATGAATTTGCAAAATTTGAACAGTATATATACGAGCATATGTCTTTGACCTTTCACTTACACATGCACATAGATACAATTCCCACTGAAAATTTCACAAACCCTGAAAATGATGCATATCCATCTCCATCTAGGTGTTTGTCAGGGACTAGCAAATTCAAAACATAAAATAATTCTTGATTTCTGTAAAAAGTGACTTCAGAGAGAACTCCTAAAATCTTAAGAAACAATTAGGCATTGAAAACAAACACATAAAGATAAGAATTATCAAACTCACAAGCATTAAAAGCCACCAAATAAACTAATGGTTCGGGATGTAGCAGTTGGGCAGATCCAAATAATTTGCTTACAAAATTAACCACAAAGGTAGAGCCATCAAGAAAGCAGAAGTCTATCAGTCAACACAACCATATTCAAAATTCTATTTCACAGATTAGGCAAAGGAATGGTCTCTAAGATTTTTTTTTTTTTTTTTTTGAATATGTCTCTAAGATTATTTTCAGTATATATTCATTGATCTTCAATACTATGACCTCCAAGGCTCCAATGGAGTGACAACGAGACCAAAACACATAAGATAAAGCTTTACTTGATTGTAATTTCCCTTGGCTTTCCTTTGACAGATTTTAATCCTCAATTGATCATTCAAATAACAAATTTTCAGATTGGACGATTGGAACAACAATTTTTTAGGTTGGAAGATTGGGAAAACTAGGGATTTATGTAGTTCAGGAAACTACCAAGTGAAAGTATGACTTCATTGATTAAGCAAAGATAAAGTTTATTATTATATTAAATAAAATTTCAAAACAGCCTTAATCAGGCATATAATTCTACAAACCATCTCAAAAAAAAAGTCATTGTTCGATTCTTTTGCATCGGGAAAAAACCAACATATTCCCTTCTTTCTTGAATTGTTCCTTTACATTCATATTTGCAAATAACTCAAAAGCAAAGTAACTCACATGTGTGCCAATTTCGTTCTTTCAGCTTTTTCTTCCTCATCATTTGTTTCATCACAGTTTGCACTACTCGACTCCAACTTAAGCAGCTCAGAGTTTTCAACCTTCTTCCCACTACCATCGATGGATGATAGATGACCTAATACAGTAGCATTTCTTTTATAGTTCCAAACAAGCATTGAAATGTAATCTTGGGGTGAAATGAGCCCTTGCTCTTTGATACAGTTTCTTTGATCCTCCAAGGTCTTTGGATTATCGAGGCACAGGAATTCAAGCAATGCCTTTTCGTGGTCAGGTCTCCAATTACTGGGGAACGGAGTGTAATCGGTTTCAGGAACAAGAGACATCCTTGTATACTTCAGCCCTTCAATAGACTCCGCAAGACCCATTCTAAGCAAGTTCTGATACTCAGGTGAAAGCCCCTTTTTCTCCTTCAAAGGACGACTAAGGGTCCTATCACTAATCTTGTACACCTTAGCACGTGAACGAAGCTTATACTTTGCAGCATACAGCTTTGCGAGTGATCCTCTGACTATATAAGAGCAAAAATTAACTATTTTCTTCCTGTTATCGGCATATTTGTACCACTCAACCATAGTAGATAGCAGCTTGTTCATCTGGGAATTTGTGTGAGCTTGAGTAGCATGAAACATTCTAAAACAAGGCTGTGGGTCGGGTTCTCGATCCCCCTTTAGAAAGTTCAATTTTCTAAATTGCTTTATACATTGCTTCAAACTTGCTGTTACAGACAACAGGGTTCCTACACCCTTCTCACTGATAATTTTTCCTCCAGTAGCTGTGTAGCGTAGTGTGGGATATACAACCCTTCGGCATAATACATGGTCAAGAAACATAATGCCCTTAGTTATGTGCTCAATAGGTAGGCTGTCATTGTCAAGCTTAAGGAGATATTTCTGATCACAAAATTCAATTAACTGCTTTCTCAATGTTGCTGCATCAGCTCTAGGTCCTCTGATTCCAATCAAGATGTGACCTCCATATCTTATATAGTCCATTTTGCGTGTTTTATCAGGCCCGCTAGTGGGGACAAACTCTGGCCAAGAAGTATTCCCCTGTTCTGCTTCGCCTTCAGGAGTATTCCATATCACATCACTTTTAGAAGGACTATAAAACTCCTTAATCTTGCCCTCCATCCAATGATCTAATTCATCTAGGCATATGTTTGCTAGTAGAGGGCTCAAGATCCCACAATGACCCCAAGACGGAACCTTCTCTGCTTCCTCAGGAGCAAACCCAAAAAAGGTATCCAACCAGTACGGATCGGGTTTTGGCTCATCCTCCGCTAAAACCTTCTTCTTCTGATACTTTCTTTTCTTCTTCTTTTTCTCACCATCATCAATCTTAGTCAAAATCACTGGCGTTAATAGTGCCGATCTTATCAAATCAATCACCTTCTTATCCCTCACATCCCTCATTAGAGTATTTATGATAAACCCTACCTTCACCCCATCAAGAATGGTACTCAAATCTCCTTTTACATACCAAAGATACCCCGCAAAAGACCTCCTAATAACCCGCAAAACTGTGTGAGCAGTTCTACCAGGTCTGAAAGCATACGACTTTTGTGAAAACCGTGCCTCATAAATAGGCTCCAAAATCATGAATAAAACTTCTTGGACAATCCTATCTTGATAAGGGGTTGGCTGAGTGGTAGTTAAAATCGTCTTAATCTTTCTTTTTGATAAAGATTCATAATCAGTCTTATCCCTTGGTGACTTGATATAAAAGTTCAACCTTGCACCCCACTTAAACCTGTCATCAAGAACTGCATTCCTGAGAGCCAACAAATCATCCAAGGCTGATCTTTGTATTGAATGCCGAGGTAAATATGAACCAGTTTCATCAGCATATACCTTCTGATATGCCAACACCCACAACTCAAACTTTCTAAGATATGTAGTCAAATTGCTGACACTCTTCTCGGGTTCTCGGAAATTCTCAATCCACATTTGTGAACAAAGTGCAACCCCATCTTCCTTCATTAAGCTTAAGGGATCATCTGGGTCAGGCATTTTCCGATTGTGGGAAAATGCAGAAAATACCCGAATTAGGGAAAACCCATTAGACCTATATTTACTAAATTGACTAAATAAAGCTGGTTTTGAGGTCGTTTGACGATTTGAGCTCATTAAAACCCCATAACATGTTGTTGCAAGCTTTCGACGCATTTGAAAATTTGATCAAAAACAATCTATTTCTCCTAATCAGAGGCAGAGCCCACAAGGAAAGGGAACAGAAAAATCAATTCCACAGCTATTCAAGACATCTTCGATTATTTCACTTTTTAATGATAAATTCACATTCCTAATTCAAACAAGAGTTAATCGAAAAACCCTAAAACAAAATGAAAAAACTTTACCAAAAAAAATGGTATGTTCAACCAACCTCGGGAAGCTTTTCAACAGGAGAATACAATGAAAGGGATCTTGAAGCTATTGTAATCGCAAACAGAGAAGATTTGACCTCAAAATTAGGAAGCAAAGTGGAAAAGGAGTACACTCATTAAGAAATCTACATCAACTTAATAAACCCTAGATAAACCTCCTACGAATGAGGAATATTAAATTTTTGGGAGTTTAAAGAAAAATAGATTTTAAAAATCTCATTTTTATCTTATTCATGATAAAAATATTAGGGAAATTGTATTTGATGATTTTGAGTTTTTGGCTTTTCAATAATGCTTTTTAAATTTGCGTCGTGACTTTGACTTTCTAATTTTTCGCTGTGATAGGCAGAATGTTTAGTTTTTAGTAAATTTAAAACTTATTTTTTTGTCTACGTGAAAAAATTGTAAGGTCAAGTCATCACGTAGATTAAAAAACGATTGTCTACCACGTGAATAAGCTGAATATTACTTTTTGGATAACATATAAAACTCTTTGTAAGTACTTTATTAGTTAATATCTGTTTTGTAAATCTTCATTGACGTAAATAAATTATGCAATAAAAAGTAAAAGTTGGAGTGCAAAAAGTTGCAATAAAAAATGACAGAAAAATTCTTAAGATAAAAAAAGTGATATATATTTACACTTTTATTTAGAATAATTTGCAAATTACAAATTTAAATTTTAACACATTTGAGAATTACAGCTTCAATGTTTATTTTTTGCGAATTATAGCCACAAAATTATCAAAGTTTACACATTCAGGCTAAAATACAGAATTTCGACCATTTTGGTAGTCGGAATTTTAAGCTATGTGGTCAAAGTTATGTGTTTTTAGCACGAACATGTAAATTTTGATACTTTGGTGATTGTAATTCACAAAAATAAACATTGAGACTGTAATTCACAAAAATAAACATTGAGACTGTAATTCGCAAAAGTGCTAAACTTTAAAGTTGTATTTTGCAAATTGTTCTTTTGTTTATTAATCAAAAGGTGAGATTTTTATTATTCGAGAATCGAGAAGCTAATTGCAACAAGTGGAAGAAAGCCTTCGTAATACAAGCAAACTAACTGTCTTGGTAAGCTTGTTTAACATATAGGTGTGGTTCATTATGGAAGTAAGGGCAAGAGCATTTCTCCTTATATGTATGGTGCAAGAAGGGAAGTTAAACCAATTATGCAAAGTAAACATGGTTCAAGAATAGAGGAGGAAGATACCAAGCAAGAGGAGGATGCTGACTAGCCCACTTTGCACACAACGGATGCTGACCAGCCTACCTTGCACACGCCTTCCCAAGCAACTCCGATCGCCATCGAGGACACCAAGGATAGATTTGGAATCTTTGCACATGGAACATGTTGTTATGGCCCAAGGCAACCATCAAAAATAGAGGAGAAGGTCACACACTCAACAAAGGGCCTGTCAGAACAATTGAGTACTTTGAATGACCAGATCACCTTGCAGGCTTCACCAACTGCAGCTCCGATCAAATTAGGGGACACTAATGGGTGTTTTGGAATCTCTACACTTGGAACTTACCATCATAGCTTAAAAGTTCCATATCCATCACAAGAAGAATTCAAGAAAGAGTGATGAAGGTCGCATGTTTGATAGAAAATCTGTCAGATTTTAGTTTGCTGATTTTTTCTATTTTTATGCTTTTAAACGTGCACATGTTGTCACGTGAGTGTTTTAAACATTGCTCCTATGTTAGGTTGAGTTGTGTATAGCCTTGTCTAATTTTGGAATGCCTTTTAGGTCTATAAATAGAGGGCATTATGCTTGTAATGAGGACAATTCAGATTTGATACAAAATTTCATCTTGTTTGTTTTCTTCAACTTTGGTTGTTTAACACAAGGAGTGTTAGTCACACACTCTAAACTTTGGGTTGTTAGACATATATACCCAAAGCCTATCCTTCATTCTCAAGGTAGTCAACCCTTGGAGTGATCAAACGGTTCACCATAAGAAGGCATCATTCCTTGAAGGTGAGCCAACCATCAGTAAATCAAGAAAGTGGTTCTTGAAAGCTTTTCGCTATCACCAGTTGGGGGATTTTGTATTGTTCGTTTCTTCAAGGAATTTAATCAACACTTAAAGACATTAAGGAGTGCCATTCACCCCTTAATTTGGTGCACTAATTGAGGGATTTCCATAATGTTATTTTTCCTTAATCAATTAGGGATATATAGGCTATGAATAAAAATTTATATTATGAACGTTTTAAAAAAATTGCCTAAAAATTTAGGTCAACTATACATTATAACTCCAAAGTTGGATCATTCTCCAATAACAGCCACCAAGTTTCCTCAATTTCAATTAAACAGCCTCGAACTTCGTTTATCCCCAACAACAGCCACCAACTTAGGAAACACGATATCGAAACAGCCACTTTACCGGATGACCTGCTAATTGATCGTTGACCATGCTTAATGACCTTTGACTTTCCCTTAATTTCACTAATTAAACCTAATTACCCAATTATCCCTAATTAAACCCTTCTTCCCCAACCTTTCTCTAACCCACCTCAATCACATAAATGCATCTTGAGTAGCCATTATTGTTAGTGATGCTTAAGCAATTAATTATATCATTAAGCGATTGAAGACGATTGCTAAGCTCACCAAACTGCTCGTAAAACAGAGTTCTCTGCCTCCATATCAAGGTAAAGTTGCGTAGTAGCGTTAATGGCAGACAATATCTTGGTATTCTGTGCTTTAAGTTCGATAACCTGAGCGGTTAAATCATCGAGATGTTTTTGTTTTCTAAGTCGAGATCGTCGAGCAGATTCGCGGTTGGACTGCATCCGTTTCCTCTTTCTCAGATCCATAATCTGTTGCGGGTCAGCTTCGGATCCGGATGAATTGTTCTGGGTTTGTTGTGGTTGGATCGATGAACTTGAACTAGCCATCATTAATCAGTTAGATAATCAATTAATTAACCTAGATTTAACAATACGATTAAAAAGAAGAAAAAAAAATGTTGGGAAGGGAAGAAAATCGTTCAAGAGAAATTGTAGAACCAGTAAAGAAAAACAACAGAGAAAGATAAAATGAGATGGGTACGACGATGAAGAGCAGAATTAATGGTGAACCCAGAAAGAAGAACTTCACTAATTATAGGACTAGGAGACATGAAGAATAATAATGGTGGGTTTCAATCTTAATCATGAAATTTGATGTTTGATTGATTTGGGTATTAGGAAGAGAAATTAAAGAAGGTGGATTGTGGAAGAAAGAGGATTTTCGAAGGGTTTTGGTGGTGGTGGTGGTGGTGAAGGGGAGAAATGGAGGTGATTGAGGTGGGTTAGAGAAATGTTGGGGAAGAAGGGTTTAATTAGGGATAATTGGGTAATTAGGTTTAATTAGTGAAATTAAGGGAAAGTCAAAGGTCATTAAGCATGGTCAACGGTCAATTAGCAGGTCATCCGGTAAAGTGGCTGTTTTGATGTCGTGTTTCCTAAGTTGGTGGCTGTTGTTGGGGATAAACAAAGTTCGAGGCTATTTAATTGAAATTGAGGAAACTTGGTGGCTGTTGTTGGGAAATGACCCCCCCCAAAGTTTAATATTTTTGAATTATAGCCATTATAAATCTAAAATTTAAAGTATTTCAATCTTGTCACCTGATTCAGATCACAAAGATGTTGAAATAACCTGTTAGACTTTTTTATCACCATCGACTCACATTAATTACCTTTTACCCTCTCCATCTAATTCAATCAGCCATGTCTAAATAAATTCTCTCTATAAATCAACCACCGATTATTTTCGAATTCAAATTTCTTGTTTCTTGTTTTTCATTCCATTTTTTCTAAACAGAATGATGCCTCTTCATAATTTCTTTCAAGAATATGAAACACAAAAGGAGTGCTTTTGTTCTATGCAAAGTATTACAGACAACCTAAGTAGAAGATTTATGGCATGTCTTGACTAGGGGGTGTTCGAAAAAATCTGATTTAAAAACCCGACTCGAGTATCCGGTATCCAAATTTAAAATGAAAAAACTTTACAAAAAAAGGGGCGGGTTCGGGACGGATCCAACAAAGTCTCGGACCCGTGAACATCCCTAATCACTGTTAATGTACTTAAATCTAATTACATTTCTATTTTCTACTGTACATTGCCATGGATCATCAATGAACTGTTCCAGTCCACTACACATTCTCTCTTAACTCAGATTAATTACTCACAAAGAGAGCACATTGAATGTAAGGAAAGAGCTAATTCACTATGGTAATGCAATTAATCTGTCTACGTACTAGCCCATCGTGGCTTTTATGGCTCTCTTTCCACTAAAAAATTGATTACACGATTAAATTGCAATTACGTCGATAAATTAATGTTAAAAAAAAAAAAGCAACAGCAAATTATTATTCAAGCTGACGATGCAAAGTGCAAATTTGGTTGAAACACCAATGTCGAACCATACAAATACAAAACAAACACATGAAACAATCAAAGTAAAGATGGGGAACTCTGAAACTACTTATACTCTCACTGTAAAAGGGTAACCTAAATCGTATAAATAAATTCCCCCCGCTCTTTCAGTTTTCGACTTTTCGTTTAACCATCAAGATTTAATTTCGATTTGAGCCAACTACAAATATCCTGGATCTCTTCAGGGTGAGTATAGTGGCCAAGCCTGCAATTCAAAATCAACAAAAAGTGGAGTGCAGTTTAATATGCAGCACACAATAAAAAAGGGTATTTGCAGAAGAAAGGTAGCTGTACCCAGCATATGACTTGAAGGTGACGTCGAATCCATTGGAAGACAATGCTTTTGAAGACTTCTCTCCGAACTTGTATTGAACAACATCGTCAGCTGCAATTAGAAATTACCCAATCAATAATTTCTAACAAAGAAGCTACAAGGAAGAATTGTATAATTTGGCATGGACAACTCTCAAATTTCAAATCTTGATAGTTCTAGATGATATGCTCCAAAATGTTACCTTTTTCTTGCAATCAGAATTAGTCAAGAGAGCTTTCTTTTTTTTTTTTTGAAAGGAGTCAACAGCGCTATAAGAAACTAAACTAAATCTTACTTAAGGAAGTTTTAAGTAGTTAATGTACCTTTTCCGTGACAAAGTAATATGGGTAAGGATGCAGCACGACTTGCAGCCTCATTGACAGCTAACTTGCTGCTCAAGCTCCTATGAAATAGTTCAAAACAAACCGTTACTCTCAGAAAATAAGAGCTTTTTTCAAAAAATGGGTGAACTGTGAATTTAGAAGAAGCCAAACTTAGCACAGGGAAGCCAGCCACTTAGCCCAACAATAGCATTCAAATTGACTGGGAACTCATTTCCGTTAGCATACTTTCGGGTAACATGGCACAAAGCAGCATGCATAGCAGTTGCTGCACCCATACTGAATCCACCAACAGCAAGTTTAACTGCATCATCGAGCACCATAACAATTAAAATCGTAGTGCAGCCACTCAAGTTACTTTCAAGAGAAAAGTAGGGATTATTCTCGACAATTTTTCGTTAATGTTTTGTATTTCTAGATTCAAAACCATGACAAGCCAGCTGCATGACCACCCCCAAACCAAAGAACTATTTAGTCACAATTTATGTTCCCGTTTCTAATGCTGAAGATTGCATGCAAGTGACTTGCCATAAAAATCTCAACTGGCGTGCTACCATACCATCACTAAACAACCCCCAGCTCCATGTGTTCACAAATTTGCTGAACATGATTCAACAGGATGTCAAGTAATCTTAGCAAGAATACAGGAATAGCCACATTAATGTGCTCCAAAATTTGATCAGTCAACCCAATATGATTGATTACAAATGGCTTTTAGGATCCCACATAAGCAACTTTGTAGAAAAGCGATAACAATACTTCGCATTTGTACGGTCAAATTACAAGTTCCTCTGGTACAAGGACATACAGGCTTCAAATTGTGTAAGAAACCTTTAATCTCTGAAAATACTTGAAGACACAACTGAAAAACTTACAACAGGAGAGTGGAACTTACTGTCAGTAGGCTCAGTTGACAACAAATTTACCACATGAGCCACAGTAGCATCCAGTCCCTCTTCGTCATCTGGAGCCTCTTCCGATATGTCTTGTACATCAAACCCTGAATTAATTTGAATTGCAACCGAATATGTCAGCTTTGCAAAACTGCAAAATTTCAGTTGTGGTTCATAACAGCCAATTAGCAATTTAACATCACATCAAACTCGCATAGAATACAAAAGGACAAATGTAAGAGTATGTAATAAGCCTCTAAGCAACTAAACAAAGTAAATACTTGTTCTACTTGTTTCATCACTACTATTCTAGGAACATACAAGCCAAAAATCATATAGAAATATAGAACTAGTTGACCAGATAAGTCATTTAAAGGAATTTAGTCAAATTCAATGAAATGAAATTAGCCAAATTCTATGATAGAAAATCTAATTTATGCATCTTAGCATCACATGAGAATAGATTCAAGATAGGATTTAAAAGTAGTTATTACAAATTCAAATGTATGGACCAGTAGGAAGCAAATCCTCAACATGATAGTCAGTAATTCAATTAACTAAATGAACATGTTCAATAAGTGATATTTCAAGTTCATTTGAACATCCTGCTTACTAACACTAATAGGTATGCAGTACCTTGTGACTATATAACATTATTTGAGCATATTCTACGCAAATTTTTTATCATTCACAGCCTTTAGATGTATCAAGATATGCACATTAATATAATTACCACCAAAGATTTGATAAACACTAAACCGACCCATATTCATCTCTATTTCAAAGGTGTTTCAAACATATAAAATCCTTTCAAATTTCA
This sequence comes from Amaranthus palmeri, assembly GCA_019776075.1. Classification (NCBI taxonomy): domain Eukaryota; kingdom Viridiplantae; phylum Streptophyta; class Magnoliopsida; order Caryophyllales; family Amaranthaceae; genus Amaranthus; species Amaranthus palmeri. The sequence continues at coordinate 22,741 of JAAKBH010000779.1, forward strand.
AATAGAACCACTAAAAGCTTGAGAGCTATTTCACATTAATAAAAAGTAAGTAAAATCAGGGTGATCAAACTCACAAGCATTAGATGGAAAGCCGCCAAATAAACTAATAGGTCGAGATGGAGCAGTTGGGCAAATCCATTTGATCTGTTATTCAAAAATTAACCACAAAAATACACCCATCAAGACATTAAAGCAGCATGAGTTCACACAAAATTATTGTTGAAATTCAGATTCTCACATTAGGCAAAGGAATGGTCTCCAAAATTTGTGACCAGCTGCCAAAAGAAATATATAACAAAGTTAGACAAGTTCTTATCATCTAAAACATATAATATATCTGCATACTCATTACTTTCTTAGACCATGTAACCACACTCAGTGACATAATAACTAAACCATGCATCAAGTATGAAAAGATAAATGTCATCATTAGTACTTTCTTCACATCTTCCACCAAGTATAAATAGGTGAAAGCATCAAAATGGGTGGACAATAAAGCAATCATCGCAGAAAAAAGAGAGAAGACATTTCAAAGAAAAGGAATATTTTATTATGAACAAAAGGATATCAATACATGCAACACATTTACCTTCCACCATTATCACCAAGACCATGTAACCACACTACAGTTGCCTGATGCTTGCCTTTGGGTCTAATTACATAAGTCCGTCCAAACTCATAAACCTTTCTTGCAGCATTACCACCTAAAAATAAAACAAAAAATTCAGAAGTCACCTATGGTGCTATGAAAATCTAGGAGAAACTTGAATATTTAACGTTTAGTCTCATCAAAATAAAATTTTTTAATCTCAATTGCATTTAGCTTGATTACTCACTATTAATTAACATACGTTAATCGGCTAGTAGCAGAATGAAACAAAATGATGATGCAAAAACACAAAAAACCGTTTTCTAGGGAATAGACACCACTGCTTCGTAGCTCTGACTCTCCTATCACCTATGTTGTCCCCATGCCATGAAATTTCTAATACCTCAATAGAATAACAGTACTTGGTAGTTGGGTGCCACTTGAAACACTGAAAAACATAGACTAGTTTTTCGAATCAAAGCCAGATATTGACTGGCAAGCCTAAGTAACATAAGACACCACAACACTGTGAGTCCATCAGCTATTTTTTCAATATCTTTTACAATTTCTTTGCCAACTTCTCAAGGACAAGGGCTGCCTACAAAAATCCTCAATCACATCCCAATATAATGTGAATTGAAAAAAATCAAACAGGCCAAGTGTCCAATCGAACACCCTCACCCTCACCCCTCATAAAAAAAGAATGAAAATAAATGTCTAAATCATAGTTACATGGAACGTGGAACATAGCCACGTTCCGCGATCCGGGAACGTTCGTCCCCAATCACCACGAAACGCGTTCCAAATCGCTAAAGTTGACGTCCCGGTATTTTGGCCTTTTTCAGAAGGTATTTTGGCCTTCATTTACAAATTAAAGAACAAGAAGAGAGAAAAAAACGAGATGAAACCTAGAAATCTGAAAAAATTCAGCTTGAAAATGATTTCTCAAAACCAGAATAATCATTTTTATTTAATTTTGTTTTCAAAGATATATACTATATATACTGTATCTCGTACCCAATCGTTCCCGAGTCAATCTAGGTTGCGTTCCGTGTTCCCGTTCCCGTTCCCCGTTCCAAACCGAATGTCGTCCCAGGTAACAATGGTCTAAATGGAGTTGTACTAAAATTTTCTCATTGAATTAGTTGTGTAGTTTAGCAAAGAACAGTATGATACGTATATTGGTACGGAAAGATTTTATTTGGGGATATATATAGTGGACGCTACCTAGGTCTATAAGGACTCGGGTTTACGTAGGGTTATAAATAAGGAGGTTAATATTATGCCTCGGATGTGTGCCTAAACACCAACCAACCTTGTAGAAGGGGAGGGAAGCAAAAGAATACAAAATTTGAGGAAATTCTCGCTTTTTCGTTCATGAAGTTGATGCAATACAACTAAGCCTGTTCAAAAAAACCCGACTCATTTTACCCTACCCATCAACCCAATGACTTGCATCCTAAATGGTCAAAATTTGTAAAAAAATTATAAAGTACGTGTCAGGTGACTCGACCCGCCTAAACTGGGTCGGGTCACGACCGCAATTCATTTGTAGCAAGTACCCGGTGACCAATTAATAGACCTGGGAAAACGGTCGGTCGGGCGGGTCACAGGTCGGGTCAATTTCGGTCGGGTCATTTTCGGGTCGGTTCATTCTCGGGTCGGCTCATTATCGGGTCGGCTCATTCTCGGTTCTTGGGTGGTCGGTCTGATCCAACGGGTTATGACTTACAAAATTTAAAATTATTTTTTCCATTTTTTTTTATTATTTATAAAACTTTTTTTAATAAAAAAACTATGTCTCATCCCTATGACATTAATCCACATATCAATTGACACAATATTAAAGCTTTATGTGATTCAATTCAAGTTATAAAAAACTAGTTATTGTGACGCTCGTGTTCTAAACTTTAAATCTCTATGCATGTATAGTTGGATTTGTGACATACATGTCACATTAGAGAGATTAGATGTACGATTTTCAAAAAATAGTTGGCATGTCGGGTTCATTTAAGTAAGGAAATAGGGAATTAGTACTTATTTTGAAAGACTTATAAGATACGCGCTTCATAAAAGTTATTGTGTTTGATTATTTAAGTTGTAACGTTAGATAAAAATGACGTTACATATCTTATCATTTCCTAATAAAAAATATATTTACAATTTTCATGTTAGAAAGATATACAAACTACGTACTTATTTCGTCTTATAAGATACGCGTTTTATAATTTAGGGTAGCGACATTCCTTATCTGAAAAGCTCATTCAAATGGGCAAAACGTTTTTATAAATTATATTGATTTGCTTTCTGAAATGTAAAAAAAATAAAAACTCATTTGACGGATTTAACAAGAAATATGTATTCAATTAAGATGATTATAAGTTAACGTCCTTTTTTAAAAGAAAAATAATTATGATGGATAAAAAGACGCTAAATGCGTGTTTTTTCAGATTTATTGATGAGTTTTAGGGTGCAAGAGATATACTTAATATGTTGAGATACTTTGAAAACTAAAATTTTATTTGAAATGAATTCTAACATTGAGATTACTCTAAAAATTGATATTGGACCTGTCAAAACGGGTCGGTCGGGTCGGTTGTCAGTCGGGTCATTTTCGGTCGGGTAATTATCGGGTCGGTCATGTTTCGGGTCAAGTCACTTTCGCATCGGTCGGGTTCGGGTTTTTTCGGGTCGGGTCCGGGATTCATTTTCGGGTTGGATCAAATTTTCCTAGGTCTACCCGTTAATATTAGAGGGGGAAATTTTTTTACTGCGAAAGACAATACAGGCGTTTGGCTTTTGGCAATTATCAATATGCAGCATTCCATTTTCCTGAGACCAACAAACCCTAGTCGCATTCCATTATCCTGCCTTTGTTTCTTCTTCTTCATTATTTAGTTTTCACTTTGTTTCTACTCCATTTTCTCACTTTGTTTCTCCTTCAATTATCTTCACTTTGTTTCTCATTCAATTTTCAGTCTTATCTCAGTCTTCATTCAAACAAACGGTATATTTTCTTTTTCAACTTTGCCTTTTTTTTGATCTTATTTTTTGTTCATAGTTTAAATTGATCTTTTCTAAGAGTAAATGCATTGTTTTTCTTCTTAGTCTGTTCTTAGCTTAGACTGTTATTTCATGTTGTTCTCAATTTAGATTCTTAGTTCGGCTTTTTTGTGCGTTTATCGTTTTTTATTTCGTCTTTTGGTCTGGATTTCTTCATCGTTTTCTTTTTTGTTCTTAGTTTTTATGTGTTTCACTATTGTCGTTTATTGTTTTTTCAGTTTTGTTCTTGATTTTGTGTGTTTATCATTTGTATGTTTATTTTTTCAGTCTTGATTTCTTTTTTTTTTTTTGGTCTTGAACTCTTCATTTCGTTTGTCATTAGGATTATTATTTTGTTTTTTCATTCTTATTGTTTTAGTTTCTTTGTTTCAGTTCTTTTGTTATTTACATTCCTAAAATTCAACTACATAATCACAAATGAATTCCGCCCAAAAATACCACAATTAAAATTGAGTACCTTGTGTCCCGACCTAACTTAACTAGATACTAGGATGAATTGGGCCGGGACACGGGCCATTAAAAAGGAACCCGACTAACTGGGTACCTGGCTTTATGGTTACCCAAAATGTCGGGTAGCCGCTAATGAACACCCATAAATACGCCATCTATTAGCAAGAGGAGATTGAGAGGCTTAAATTTGAGTTGTACGATTGTGACTCGTATTTATTAGCGTAAATAGCTTGCATTTTCAATGATGCCTGCTTGATAGGGCTTAACCATGTGAAATTGCAAAGTATATATTTTTCTCCACTACATTGTACGTTTGTTTTCAATATATTCTCTAACAAGTGATAGGAAACAATATCTAGGTGGAGAATAAGCAAGAAAAAGATCCTATCAAGTCAATTTGAAGTGAATATTTTGTTAGATCACACAAAAGAATTTGAAGTACATAGTTAGAACTTAGATGAATACCACTTTGGACAATGCACGTAAATATCAAGTACCTTATCAGCTAAATACATACCAATTGAAAAAAAGACATGAAAAGATAAAAGTTGTGCAACTAGTCATGTCAATTCACATGAAGTTTATGTTTATGGAAATTCGATTGGGATACATATAGGATAAGAAGATAAGGGCAACATTTCAAAAAAAAGAAAAAAAAAAGATTAGAAATGTAGTTGTTTGGGCAAACTATGACTTTAGCATGAATTATTAGCAAAAATATTAGTTAACACTAGTTAACAAAATATAGATAGCACAAAAACATAAGTTATGAGGGTGTAATAGTCAATAGAGAATAATGTTATTTAACACTAGTTAACAAAATATTGTTTGCAAAAAACAAATTTTATAAAGGTGTAATAGACAATAGAAATGCAAGAATATTTGTGGCTTTAAAGATACAAAGATGGAAGTTGGTGAGATTTGGAGTAAAGATTACATTGAAAATTTTAATATGGTAGGCAGTAGGCATTACAAATCAATTTTCATAGATGTAGAAGACATAGATGTGGAAAGCAAATCAACCATCATATGGTAAGAGGGAGAGTTAGGATTATTACCATAAATCAATTAGCGATAATTTTGGAATCTCAGTTTAGAAAGGTACGTATTTTAATAGGAAGATATTTTATGTTATGTCCTACATCGTGGAAGTTTTCTAAATCTACTAGACTACTAGGACAAGATAGAGAAGCTATATTCAACGTAGAGACTATATAGGGCATTTCACGGCACCAATGATCGAAGAGTGGGAGAGGTTTTGGAAAATTATAAATTTCCATTAGAGTAACAGTTTTTAAGCTTTTCCATTTCTATAAAATTAGGTTTATGAAGGGTGACAAAGTAAATCGGTGAAGACATACACTCAGTGAAGAAATACACTCATGCATCAATTGCAAGAGATGCAAGAGCGCACACCACTATATAATTCATATCTATCAACAATAAGTGGAAGTAAATAAAGATCCAAAATTGGCAAAGTTAATTGCACTGAAAAACGACTATTGGTACTTAAGTAGAGTAGTACCCACATAAAAATCCCAAAATTATTAATTTTCTCAATTCATCCTATGTTCCAATTTTTGGCCATTCTCAAAATCTTGCAAGCAAATCAATCACTTGCGCATACTTAACTTTTCGAACAACATTCAATCCCATTATTCCAATTTTTAACCACTCTAAAAAACTTGCGAGTGGATCAATCCCTAGTGCATACTTCACATTTCGAAAAACATTCGATCCCATTGCCCCAATGTCAAACCAATGATTTAACTATAGTTCAGCATAATCAAAAATCAATGAGCTTTAAACCTTTTAACCATCACAAGTGAGCACAAAATTCAATAATCTGGTAAAATATCATTTAGAGGTTTTACTACTGAAGTTTAATTCACTAAGAATCACTTCAAAATCCATAATTCAACTTTTAGACCTCCTAAGCTCAAAAAACCAAAATTAGAAAACCTCACTGTTACAATACATCGATTATGAAATGCTTCTAAAACATCCAGCATGAACAAATAAAGTAAACAAATCAACAGTACTTCTATATGTTAGATTATGGAGCATATTACAGAAATTGTGCAAAATCAAAATTTCACAGGTATCACTGTATCAACATAACATTTAAGGATATAAATGTGCAAACTAACCGGCAGAAACTGAAGGACCAGTAAAGCTCATACTTGCAATATCGCGTAAGGTCTGCGACCAAAGCAAAAAATTAAATCAAAAGTCCAAAAACAGGCAAATTATTCATAATATTCACATGATTAAGCAATAATTTAACAGAAAATTAAAAGCAAACGCAATAATCTTATGAATCAATGGTTGAATTTGTCATGAAAATGGCAATGAATTATTCGAAAATTTTGAAGTGTAAAATTAAAATCTAATCAAGTCCTAATCCATCTAGATTAAGTAAAATTTTCACAAAATGAGATCGAAAAATAACAATATGCACAAGAGAAAATGAGAACGTGGAAATAAACGAAACAGCAAAAGAATTTGTACAGATTAGGGTTTGAAAAGAGAGAAAATGTACCTGGCGAAAGGAATGATGAAGAAGGTTGGAGCGCAAAATGTACGAGAGGGAATGGGTTTTCTCTCTCCTCTTGGTTTGATTCGCAAATCACAATTTTGAAGAGTCCCCAAGTTTCTAGCGTGGCATTCGTTCGTGTGTGTTCTTGTCTTTTATAACGTTCATTTTTCAGATTTTACTCGATGCTTAACCACCACTTATATTCAAATTGTTAAAAAAGTGTTCCTGACTTCCGACTTGAACATACCGAATTACCAACCGAACAGACATTATCGGATCGAACAGTCCATAATTTTACCACTTATATGTTATTTCTAAAGTTTATTGAATCGACATTATCCAAATCAAAGTTGCAATCGAATCGGTTCATAACTAAATAATAGAAAATGAATTCAAATTACAACCAAACTGTATAACCATCATATAACTATTAACTGAGATTACCTGAAGTTAATAATCACCAATCTTAATTATGCACGAAATAAACTCGTCTCGGATAAAACTGACTTAACGCAAATCGATTTCTAATTGAGCTTTTGCAAACCCAAACTGAACTGTTGTAAATCTAAACCTATTTTTGATAAAAAAATAAAAAATTAAAAAAAAACATGTTGAACTATAGGAATTTTATGGTTATAATTAGTATGAACTAGTATAAAATCCCGTGCAATGCACGGTTATTATATTAATATTAAAATTCAAAAACTGATTTTTCGTTTTTAATTTTTATTCAATTAATCAAAAAAAATCAAATTGTTATCTTATTGACGCAATATAACTTTTTTTTTCAATCAATCAATGAAAAATTTTTATTGACTATTTAATCTAATCCTTTCAATACAATTTAAAATCACATTAAAAATTGATTGTTGGATTTCCTTATTTAACGTATCAGTTAAATAAATAATTTCCTTTCTAAAACATGTATAATTATTAATGACTAATTACTCATATACTATCATCCAATTGAGACACTTTAATATCAAATTAAAACTAATTAATTGCTAGATTTCCTTATTTAACGTATTAGTTAAATAATACAATTTAATACTTAATTTGCTTCGTCAGCGTATTCATCCAATCAAATTTATCCAATTGTCAAAATCATTCTGGTTGCGACATTTGTCATTTTGCTTCATCTTTATTAAAATGTATGATTTTTCAATCAATCAATGAAAAATTTTTATTGACTATTTAATCTAATCCTTTCAATACAATTTAAAATCACATTAAAAATTGATTGTTGGATTTCCTTATTTAACGTATCAGTTAAATAAATAATTTCCTTTCTAAAACATGTATAATTATTAATGACTAATTACTCATATACTATCATCCAATTGAGACACTTTAATATCAAATTAAAACTAATTAATTGCTAGATTTCCTTATTTAACGTATTAGTTAAATAATACAATTTAATACTTAATTTGCTTCGTCAGCGTATTCATCCAATCAAATTTATCCAATTGTCAAAATCATTCTGGTTGCGACATTTGTCATTTTGCTTCATCTTTATTAAAATGTATGATTTATCAAATAGTTTAAGCAATTTTATGGCTAATTTAATTTATCAAATGATCAATGTTTGAAAACTACATGTTGAAACTAATTTCTATCATCATCATCATACCCAACTTGTGGGAGGGAAGGAAAACGACAACCCTTACCCGTAAAGGAGAATGCGGCCAAAAAGTCATCCGACTCAAATTTGATTATTCGCAGAAGTTCTTCCTACATTTACTTGTCGACTTGCACTATAAATTTGACCTATAACAATAATTAACAAATAAATATACACAAAAGAGGGAAAATTACTTTAAAACTCTCAACTATTCGCCGTTTAAATATAAAACTCTCAACTATTGATTATTATTCAAAACTCTCAACTATAGGCCCATCTTAAATATAAAGCACCGATACATTTTATAACGTGTTTTAACCAATTACCTTTTGCTGAAATGGGAGGGTATGTGAAGGGTCGTGTAAGGTCAAAGGAAGTGAGGTGATTCATTAATACAATTGGGTCTCACAGTCTCACTACTTCTCAACTAAAACCAATTTATCCGGTTATAAGTCATCTTAGACTTTAAATATAAAATGGGCCTAAAGTTGAGAGTTTTAAATAATAGGAAAATTTGATTTTAAAGGTTCCAATTTTGCCTCATTTGCTTCTAAAGGTTCGAACTTTCGTTTATCCTAGAAAGGTTCGAACTTTGAAGGTCATCTTCATTTAAAGGTTTTTAAGCGTTTTTTTGGGTTGATTTTGGATTGATTATAGGTTTTTATGGGTTTTTCTGGGTTGATTCTTGGTTGATTATGGGTTTTTTACCCATAAAAACCCATAATCAACCCAAAAAAACCCATAAAAAGCTTTAAATGAAGATGACCCCCAAAGTTCGAACCTTTCTAGGATAAACGAAAGTTCGAACCTTTAGAAGCAAATGAGGCAAAGTTGAAACCTTTAAAATCAAATTTTGTTAAATAATAATCAATTGTTGGGAGTTTTATATAACTCGCAAATAATTGAGAGTTTTTAATGTGATTTTAACTAAGCATATAAGAATTAAGCATATAAATATGGAAAATTTGATTTTAAACATACGAACTTTGCCTCATTTGCTTATAAACGTTCGAACTTTCGATTAATATTTAGAGGCTTGAACTTTGGGGGTCATCCGCTAAAAAAGATACGGATGACCTGATACCGGTTGAAAATGTGAGGATTTAGTGAACAAGCCAACAAATATTAATCGAAAGTTCGAACGTTCATGACCTAATACAGATGAAGAAGTAACATTTTCAACCGGTATCAGGTCATCTGTATCTTTTTTGGCGGATGACCCCCAAAGTTCATGCCTCTAAATATTAATCGAAAGTTCGAACGTTTAAAAGCAAATGAGGCAAAGTTCGTATGTTTAAAATCAAATTTTTCTATAAATAAAGTAAAAGTAAGAACTAAGTAAAAACAAGTCAATGAGCAATATATGAAAGGTGAGAAACAAGAACATCAACAGGTAAGGGGAAAGTCACAATAATCTAAGAAATCAATAAGGCGCCTCCAACTACCTCGGTCCCTAGTCAGGTCCTCAGAGAGGTGTAACTCATGCATGTCCCTTTATATTGTTCCCCCTTGTTCTCCTAAATCTTCCTCGACTTCTCTTGCCCTCCACTATAATGTTTCCGATCCTTCTCACGGGGCATCGTATGTCTTTCTCTTCAAATGCCCAAACCATCTAAACCTATTTTCACGCATCTTTTTTGTGGAAAAAGGAACAACCCCTAACTTCTCTCTATACTCCTGGTTCCTTATTCTATCCAACATTGTGTGATCGCACATCCACCTTAGCATACACATTTCTGTAACTTCCATCTTATGTTCAAACATCTTCTTTATTGGCTAACATTCGTCCCATACTACATAGCAAACCTAATAGAAACTCGGTAAAATTTACCTTTAATTTTAATCTACTAGAAACTTTCTATAACATAGCACCCCAGTGGCTGTTGGCCACTTGAGCCAACCCGTTAGTATATGATTAGTAATATCTCTATCAATCTCCCCTTCACTCTGAATCACCGATCCTAAATACTTGAACTTAGTCGTACATGCATTTCTCCACCTATACTCACCTCCGTCTCACATATCGGCTTTGTCCCTAAATACATGAACTTAGTCGTACATGCAATAATTTTAATGAAAACAAAATTATTACAAAATGGTGAATTAAACATTTGAGAGCATATAAAAATGGTTTAGGGTAAACAGTAGGTCTCATGGGAGACCGTCTATTCTATAGACGGATACCACAAAGCCCAGCCCAATCACAAAATGACATTTTATTTTTTGGAGAAAAAGGAAAAAAAAAGTTAAAAAAAATAAATTTAATAACCACTATTTTGGGAAACCAAAAGGTTGTCACTTTCCCAATACATTCATAACTGTCTAAATTAACAACCCAAATTCACGAGTCCCTAACTTGCAAGAATACCAAAAGACATCTCTCTTCCTTGATTATTTCCTCCATAAGAACAGCAAACTAAAGAGCAAAAATCCTCCATTAGAATTCTTAATTTCAATTTTTTTTTGTCTTCTCCAAGCTTCACCAATGGCGGACGTTTATATAAATTCAATTTTTTTTTGTCTTCTCCAAGCTTCATCAATGGCTTCAATGGCGGATGAGAATTTCCAAACTTGCATGAATTCTTAATTTCAATTTTTTTGTCTTCTCCAAGCTTCATCAATGGCTTCAATGGCAGAAGAGAATTTCCAAAATGAAATGGAAGACGAAGATACTATTGACGAATACTAATTGTTCTTAATGGCGGATGAGAATTTCCAAAATGAAATGGAAATTCATCAATGGCGAATGAGAATCTCCAAGCTTCTTCCAAGCTTCAATGGCGGATGAGAATATTTGTGATAAATAGAATTTCCAAATGGATGAATTTTCAAGATTACCAATTGTGAAACTGGATTTATTATTATTGAAGAATATTAATTTCCAAACTTCTTTAATCCTCTTTTAATGAAGAATACTAATTTCCAAACTTCTTTAATTCTGTTTTTTTTTTCAAACGTGTTTTGGGGCGAATAAAGAGGATTATAATGCCTGTGTTTTGGGGGTTTAATGGTATATGTTTGGGGGTTTAATGTGTGTTTGGGATTATAATGCTTGTGTTTTGGGGGTTTAATGGTATATGTTTGGGGGTTTAATGGTATATGTTCGGTGCTATAATAATGTGTGTTTGGGATTATAATATTTGTGTTTTGGAGCTATATGGGTATATGTTTGGGGGTGTAATGGTATATGTTTGGGGGTTTAATGATATATGTTTGGGATTATAATGCCTGTGTTTTGGAGGTTTAATGGTATATGTTTGGTGTTATAATAGATTGTGTTTGGGTAAATAATTTTTATACTTGAATATTTGCATAGATGATTGTAATGAAGTAATTGAGGCTTCTGAAGCAAATAAGCATAAATGTGCTACATCTTTGGTATTATAATATGTTAAGGGAAAATTTGCTCAAAATAATCCCAACTATCACCCGTTGGCAAAAAATAATCCCAACTATAAATTATTTTTTAATAATCCCAACTATTCTCATAATTTGTTGAAAAGATACCCACCCCTTATTTATCGGTTGGAACAGTTACTTTTCAACTTGTTTTTTTTTGTTTTTTACTTAACTGTTCAAAATTAACCCTTCCCCTTCATCTAAAAATCAAAAAAGAAAGAAAAAAGTGAAAAACTTACCTGTTGCAACCGGTTTCAAGGGAGGTGGATATGTTTTCAACAAATTATGAAAATAGTTGGGATTATTTAAAAAAAAATTGATAGTTGGGATTATTTTTGGCCAACGGGTGATAGTTGGGATTATTTTGAGCAAATTTTCCTATGTTAAGTTAGGGATTATAATGTGTCACTTTTGGTGTTATAATAAGTCTTTTTTGTATTACACAAGGGCCATTTTGAAAAAAGAAAGAGCTCGACCCAAAAGGACTTCGGAACTGCAACACCCAAAAAACATATAATATAGATAATGTAGTTGATGTTTTATATTTAGTTCATTTTGATGTTTTATAGTATGGATTTGTACATTACTCCAGTTTATTGGTATTTTAAATCCAAAACTAAGTATAACTATAAAAACAAGTCATACTCCTAAACTTAATGAGCATAACTCCAAAACTTGAAATTTTAATTCAAACGGTCAAACACTATAAAGTATACATTATACGCCCAAACTTAGCTTACAAAACGTAGACATTATAGCGCCAAAGATTAGACATTATACGCCCAAACGTTGCCATTATAACCCCAAAACTTAGACAATATACCATTACAACTTCAAAACTTAGCCATTATAACTCCAAAACTTAGACATTATAAATCCAAAACTAAGCCATTATAACTCCAAAACTTAGACATTATAACTCCAAAACTTAGACATTATAACTCAAAAAATAAGTCATTATAACTCCAAAACTTAGACAATATAACTACAAATTTATTCCTTAAAGATCAAGAACTTGTACATTATATCTCCAAAACTTAAACATTATAATTCCAAAACTTTGACATTATACCTCCAAAACTTATATATTATAACTCCAAAAAAAAGTCAGTATAACTCCAAAAATTAAGTCTTGCTAAAAAGTTGTAAAAATAAGTCATTAAAGCTCCAAAATTAATTCATTATAACTACAAATCTTGGTCAATATATCTCCAAAACTTAAAATATATAAACCAAAATTGTCTAGTTACAACTTTAAAACATGTACAACTAAATGTTCTAAATAATAAAAACTAAATGTCTTCAATAATTAGCATAAAAACAACAAATGGTCTTCTTTTTTGTTCATTACTTAAATTGTCTTCTTCCTTTGCCTTGTCTTCAAGCATAAAAACATTTCAAACATTTACAAGTTCAAATATGTTCATTACAATAAAAAATTTTCAAATCAAATTGTCTTCTTTTTGGGGGCATTTTTCCTCTGCCTTTTAGCAGCTATTTGGGCAGGTTTTTGGCATGCTCTCGTGCGCTTCTTAGGAGTAACAACTTTTAGAGGATCAGGAGTCCTAGCGGCCAAAGTTTCAGGTAGTCTTTTGGGTTTTTCTTTAGCAAATTGCTTGGACAAATCTACCAATTTATCGCGGTCCATGTTTAGGTCGCTTAGTAAGATCCTCGTGAAAATGGTAATCCGATATAGCCTCCGATCAGCAAGCTACAAACATACATCACATATTATATACATCACATTTAATATGTGTTAGTGACAAAAGAAGGGCAAATAAACATCAAACACATACATTATAGGTGGTCTTATCTTATCCCCAAACATATACATTATAGTCCCAAGCAAAAATCAATATAGCACCAAAAACAAACCATTATACCACCCAAAAACAGACGTTATAGTCCCAAAAAGATAAAATTATAGACCCAAACACAATTACAGCCACAATCAATCAAAACCAATATATTTTACAGCACCAAACATATACCATTAACGATTCATTGGGTTTCCACCACTGACTCGTCCGAGTTCGCCCTCCTGAATTGGGCTTTCAATCAAAACACACGTTCAAATTGCTTGCCGCCTTGTCGAGTTTCCTGATAATTCGGCTGATTCAGCTCAGTTGAAACAAGATGACTGAGTCGTTTTTCTTGTTGACTTGTAATTAATCCCTCTTTTTTCAATTTATGGGCAATTTAAGGAGATGTTTGTCAATGAAAGAATATTGAAGTTGGGTTTTTGTTTTAAGCAGGATTTCGTTTATTTATCCTCCACATTTTGCTCTCATGGTTGTCAGTCTGATTTTGATAGGGTAAGATTTCCAAAGATAAAAATTATTAGAATTTTGCTATCAGAAAAACCAAACAGTGAATTTCAACACCCATTTCAAGCAAAACTCAAATACCCATTTCAAGCAATAAATCAAATACCCATTTCGACAATGGAAATCTAACAATGGAAATCTAACAAATCTCAGAACAATGGAAATCTAACAAATCTCAGAACAATGGAATTTCGACACCCATTTCAAGCAACAAATTTCGACACCCATTTCAAGCAAAACTCAAATAATTATTTCTTCATATACCCATTTCGACACATTTCAAGAACAATAAATCAAAATAAAAAAAAATCTAACAAATTTCGACAAATGTAAAACCAAAATATACCCATTAAAAAAGAGAGAACAAAATCAAACAATAAATCTAGCAATCACAATCATAAAACTCAGAAATTTCAAAATCATAAACCATTAGAAAACCCATTTAAATTCCGAAATAACCATTAAAAAACAAGTTAAAATGTCGAAAATCATACCTAGAATTGAAGATCTGGAACAATATACTTGTCGAGGAAGCAACTGAAACCACACAGTAGAATAAACCGAAAATTGAAAGTCGTCTTCCTTGAAAATCGATTTGAAAATCTCAGAACAACCAAATGGAAAACTCAGAAAATAGAAAAGGAACTCTCAGAAATGGAAATCTCAAGAAATTGAAATGGAAACCAAATCGTTGAATGTCTTGGAAATCTCAGAATAATGAATAAAGAAGGAGAGGTTGAGTGTCTTGAAGTAAGAGTGTAACTGTTGGAAAACCGGTAATATGATTACACGCGGTATTCAATGAAATTAAATATTTTAATTTTTTTTTAATTTGAATACTCCTGATTTCCTATTAATAGAAGATGGGCCGGCCCATTTTAGTTCGTCTATCCTATAGACGGACTTCCCTGAGAATTTGTGTAGGGTAAATTATAAAAACAACAACCAACACTTAATAAGGGTGAATTAAATGAAAATTGACAAGAATTTAACGAAAAATACTACGGTAGCTAGATAAGGCATGACCTAGACACTACTAAGTGAAAAAATCTTTAGAAAATGCTAAGACTGACACTTCAAGAAAGTTTGATTCTACCATATGGAATATGCCTTAATACTACCTATTGACAAAGATATTCTAAATTGTCAAACAATCCATTCAGGTAGCTTGCACCCTACATTTTTAAGAAATAAATGTGAATGCCACTATTTTTTCTTTTAGAATAAGGATGTACCAAGCTGACAAGTGGCAATTATAACACGTTATACTAAAATACTAGCATATAAATTCATGCAATGCATGAATTTATGAGTATAAAAAATATAAAAACATAACTTTAAGAATAATGCAAGTATAGACTATTGTGATTTAATTTATCGAAAACGTGACTTTTTTAAAGAAAAAATTAAATATAGATTTTTTAAAGTTATTTATTGAATACATAACTAGTTATACCTAATCATACAATACTATAAAAGTCTTGGAAAATTCCAAGTGTTATCATTTAAAAAGTCATGACAATATTTATTAAATTTAGAATCTAATATTTTTTGTTTAAGTTTGAAGTTAAATTAGGTAAAGTATTTGTAGGATATACTATAGTAATTTTATTTAGTTAATTTCGAATTAAATATGTTCACTTAAATGAAAAAAAGTTATGTATCAGGTTAATAATTAAAATAAACGTCAATAATTATGTTTCAGGTAAAACATTTGTAGGATATACTATAGTAATTTTATTTAGTTAATTTCGAATTAAATATGTTCAATTAAATGAAAAAAAAGTTATATATCAAGTTAATAATTAAAATAAACGTCAGTAATTATGTTTTGGTTTAAGAAATCATGTATTTGGTAAATTTAACAACGACGACAATATATAATATTTAGACTACTTACATTATTATTTGAAATTGTTTTTATAGTATAGTAAATTTGTAAATTTACATTTGTAATGCCTCCTTAGATTAAAACACTTGGAATATTCCAATATTTTTATAGTATAGTAAATTTGTAATGCCTCCTTAGATTATGACACTTGGAATATTCCAATATTTTTATAGTATTGTAAATTTTTATAGTATAGTAAATTTGTAATACCTCCTTAGATTATGACACTTGGAATACTCCAATATTTTTATAGTATTGTAAATTTGTAATGCCTCTTTAGATTATGACACTCGGAATATTCCAATATTTTTATAGTATTGTAAATTGTAAATTGTAAATTGAAAATTGTAATTCAACACTAATTTTAAAGATTGTCAAATTCTAAATTAGGTAAAAATATTTTCATGTAATCAGTTATTATCCGCTAAAATAATTACATTTGTAATGTCTCCTTAGAGTATGACACTCGGAATTTTTCAATATTTGTATAATATTGTAATTTTATAATTTTATGGTATTGTATATTGCATATTTTAAGATAATCAAATTGTAAATTAGGTCAGTATTGTCATGTAATCAACTATTATGCACTAAAATAATTACATTTGTCACACGTCTTTAGAGTATGACACTTGAAATTTTTCAATATTTTTATAATATTGTATATTGTATATTTTAAAGATAATCATATTGTAAATTAATTAGGAAAATATTGTCATATGATCAATTATTATCCACTAAAATAATTACATTTGTCATGCCTCCTTAGAGTAAATAAATAGATATATTCTGTAACACCCCGATATTTCAAAACGATAATTTTTAATATAGTTAATAAATTACGAGTATTATTTATATATTTTCTTATCTAATTAGTGTGTTATGAGCTCTATTTGGGCTGGGTCATGTATTATTCAATCTTTTTAACAATTTAAACTTTTGGGCCAAATAAATTAAAAAAAAAAAAACTAAAACCATTTTTATCTCAAAATTCTTTTAAAAAAAATGAGAGGGAAATTCCAAAGGGTGAGCCGTCCCTATGGATGGTTTTGTGGGTTGTAACTCCAATGAGCAAATCAATTAGAAAATAATGATTATTGCCTAAACCTTAATTGCCTAATTATTCTTTCATTAATCTTTCATTTGCCTTAACCTAAGCATTCTTCCTATCTCCTAATTTTCCTAGAAACATCAAGAACATAACCCTAAAACTCTAGCATTTCCAACCTTGAATTTTGGTGTTTTCATATAATTGTAAGTTAATTCTACATTTTTTTTATCCTTTTATCAAGTTAAATTCCAATTATGTGATTTGTGCATATGTGTGTGAATGTTCATCCATGACTTCTTCTTTATATGATTTAATATTATAATGTGAATTTTATATATAGACACCAAATGGTATTGTAGGATGTTTTGTTTTAAGAGTTATTTTGATATATGTATGTTATATTAAAGTGATGGATGAATGTATAAAAAAAAATAATAATAATATACATTTTTAATTAGAATTGTTCATGAAAAAATTTGTGTTGTTGTGTAAGGAATTATTGGTATGGTATGAAGAGTTGTGTATGGATGAATGATTTGTTTTTATGAAAATTTGTATTTTGTAAGAAATTAATAATTTTGAGAAATTTGGAAATATTTTTTTTGTGGGCATGAGTTTATGACTTTTATGGTATGGATTTAATAGGAAATATAGGAATTAGAATTTATGTGAATTTTGAATAAAAAGTGACAAATCCTGTAGCATTGAAAAATGGTGAAAAAAAAAATGTTATTTTTGGAGCATATTGGCTTTGAAATTAGGTTAAAAATATCTATACTATGTTATAAATTATGAAAATTGGTACTCGGGGGTTTTGATGCCTTCCGGACGCAACGGTGAAGTCGGATTTTCGTTTTGACAGTGTTGAGGCAGGTTTCTGGGCAGTTCTTAGTTGCTGTTTTTTTGGGGTGATTAATGTGTTTAGGGTTGTGGTATATGTCGCGTGTTATGCGTATGTGTTTTATGTGTGATGGTAATTGTTTGTATGTGAGGTTACCTTGAGGATGATGTGAATGTGTTCTTATTTTCGAATACGGCTAAACCTTGTAGGAAGCCAATTCGTGACCGGAAATTGATTAGGGCCTTTTGCTTTGTTTGCTTGATCAAGGTACGTACACGCAGCATAGAATTGTAATATATGTTACGTACCATATGTTGTGGTAACAAAGGTAAAGTATGGGTATGTAATGTGTATATTGATACGCTTCTGAATAATTTATTATATTATGACTTTTAATAAGCAGAGGTAGTATGACCTCACTAACTTGAAAGTGGACGTAGTATGACGTCAATTGGTGGATGATTTACTCGCGGCCTTTGGAGCCTATGTGCCACCGAGGGGGTATGCATACTTGACCATAGACACCGAAGTAGGACGTGTGTCTATGGTAGAGACTTGCTTAGGGGTTAGCTCCCCCTAATGTATTGTCTCGCCTATGGAGTTTGAAGTGGTACCAGTAGTATGGCTGGAATAGATACAACAGTATGGCTGAAAAAGATACAGCAGTATGGCTGACAAACTGGAACTTGAAATTATTTAAGTTAATATCTTTACTTTGTTGTACTCGATTAATTGAAATGTGATTTCTTGCTGACGTGTACTTTTTGGTCTTAACGATCCCGCGATGATGTCGTTTCCTCTTCGGATTATTCTGGGAGAAATAAAACGTTATAATCAGAATTTATTATGAACCTAAGTTTCCGTATTTTCTTTTAATGTTGGTTTAAGAGGCGTGAACGCTCTCGAGTTGTAATAAATAGAATTAATTTTGCAAACTTACCTGCTGCTTCGTCTTTATGTTTGGTACATTATATTAGCACTATTAGAACTCGGTCCGCATGTTTTATTTCGCTTGAACCGTTTTAACTAACCGTTTAACGCCCCGGTTTGACTCGAACTATATTTGGTTACTCAAAAAGTCTATTTCTCTTTTAAAACGACACGAGTTAAATTACGGGATGTTACATATTCTCATATAAAACACGAATACTATAAATATTTACTGATATTATTATATTAATATTATTTTATAATATTAATTCATGTCAAATATAAACTTAATCATTAAATCTTTGTATTTGTGATAATAATATAACTATCAAATGAAGAAATAATTTGTTATATAGTTATATTAAAACATATATGTCATACAATTGACAAAAAACCAATCATCAATTAATAAAAATTTGTCAAACTAATTATCGTCAAGCTATATTGATGAAATCATAAAATCCAAGTAAGCCAAGAAATGTTCGTCCATTATTTTTTATTAAATTCAAATACTGCAATTTTAACATGTAATAAAATACTCAATTTAATTTGTTATTAAAAAATTATTTTTTTTATGATTCCATCATTGAAAAATTATTGATTTTCCATCAATATATTATAGAAAAATTTACATAGAATAATCTAACATTTTGATGATTTTCCTACAATGATCCCACCTATTGATTAACCATGACTAATACCAACTTTAGAGGGTATTTTTTTAGAGTAAACTTAGCTAACTCATTGACCTGCTATAGTAGGTAATTCACCAAAAAAGTACATTAAAAATTAATGTAAAATTAGAGAAAATTTTAAAAATTTACATAAAAAATTTTCAATGATAAGAAATATTAGAAATTTTCTCAACATTTTTTATTATTTTTTTCAATATTTTATTTTAATTTATTTTTCTAAAATAAATTTATTATAGTATGTCAACGGTTACTTAAATTACTCTAGAAAAATACCCCTAAAGTTGGGATTATTCATGGTTAATCAATATGTGAGATTATTGTAGGAAAATCATGAAAATGTTGGATTATTTAAGGTAATTTTTCCTATATTATTTTTTAATTTAATTTAATTTAATTTTTAGATTTTTATCTTGTATGATTAATTATTAAAATTTTAAATGAATCATAAAATCTATAAACTGAATATAATATACTAACATAATATAATTTTTGAGCTTAATACTTAAAATTGTCTATATGAAAATAGAAAATTAATTTTTTATATTTTTGTCTTTTTTGGTTAGATCACTTCAATTTTGATAATGATTAATCAATCAAGTTTAAATTTTCATTACGATTTGAAATAAAAAACTCATAGGTTTACAGAAGGAAATGTAGTGTATTAATAGATAACATATATTTTTTGCCAATCGACAAATATTACATGATTTAATGTGTTAATTGTTTTATGTGTTAATTATTTCCTTAAAAATGAAGTTAAGTATCAAAAATTTTCATGTCAATGATATTAATGCGGGAATAATGAGAGTGTGACATGTGTCCCAAGTTATTTTTTAATTAGTATATTTTATTTATTGATTATTGATTATGATTACTGATTGATTAATTAATTGAAGAATTAATAAACAATTGAACAATTGAAATTTACTTATATGTATATTATTCTAATAAACCAATTAGTAAATTAAGACTATTGTATCTTTAAGCTATCATTCTAATTTCAATTCATAAAAAAAGCTATCATTCTAATTTACTAATTTACTTATCATTCTAATCAACCAATTAGAATAATATGTTATACATTTTGTTTAGGTAATAATTAGAAAATTAGTAAACAATTGAACAATTGGAAAATTGGAAAATCAAATAATTCCTAAAATTAAGTGTCACATCATAGGAATAGTATATTATCTTTGTAACTTTGTCTTTGTGTATGGCATCGAACTCAATCCTTGTATGTATCACGAACCAAATGAAAAACACCGTAGAGAAGATTATTTGCGACGAAGGCATCATCAGAAATCTTGATATATAGATTGATGACATCAGCAAGCTTTTCATTTGTGATATTTCCCCACAAAGGTACTTGGGTTATGAGACCGAAAATTCACATAGAGATACATTTAATCACATCAACCGATTAGTACGAATCGATCGAATTAAAAGACTTTGTGTTTTTGTAGAGATTGAAATCAAATTAACAATAAAGTTAATTACACTCCTTTACGTTCCAAGAGAAAGGAGAGAAATATGACAGAAAACGACTTCTCAAAGATATGCACGGATATCAATGCACGGATATCAATGCACTCACTCTTATTTATAGAGTTGAAGTGTCACATAGAATCACCCAAATAATAACTGATGTATATCATTATTTATGATATAAAACATCCATTCATAACGACACTTTACTCCATGAAACATAGCTTAGTTTCACGAACAAACATACTGTTTCAATGTGCTCAAACGAGCAGGTCCCAAAACAGCATCCAGGAAGTTTCTGACTCGAAATTTCGAAAGTGCTCGAGCGAGCAAACACCAAAAACATCAAATAGAAGCATCTGAAGCATTCTGCCTGACCCACGAGCCATTGCTTGAACGAGCCACAAAGAGCTCGAATGAGCACCCCTTGCTTGAATGAGCAGGACCTTGCTTGAACGAGCAACATGGTCTTGGCTCGTATTTTGGTTCTGTTGTTACGTTTCTTGCTTAGTCTATGCTTAGTACATGTCTTAAGCCTTAAAAAAAGTCCTACGCGCTCTAAATCTCAACAATCCTTCCCCATTTAGAGCCTTTATGACTTTCTTTCTTTTACTCTAAAACTGATCTCAAAATCACATTCCTATGCATCAATGCTAATGTCCCTGCGGATTGAATTAACACATAGTACAACACACTTGACAAACGATCATGATATAATTATATCCCTGTGAATTTGAATCATATAACACATTTGACCATTTGGAGATGAAGTACACATAGAACAAATAACACATTGTCGTTTCTTTGACACATTATAATGGCCATGTCCATATCTATTCATATGTTTATCATAGTCTATATGTTAATCTTGACTACTTGAAGCGACCAAACTTCAAACTTATATAGGTAGGTTCTCCTTACGTATAAAATATCCCCGCGAATGGATACTTCACCAAGAGTTCTTCCACTCCGGGCCTTGAGAACTTTAAAAGACGACTACCTTGCTATTCACGGTCCAAAGTAACGCCAATGTCGTCCTACAATCTGTATGAATTGCCATCGGTGATATAGGCAGTGGTAATATAGGTATGTCAAACATGAGATCCCGTAACCATTCCGCTTCATTTCCTGCAGAAGCTAGCGCTATAAACTCGGAAGCCATAGTAGAATCGACAATGCACGTTTGTTTCTTGGAAGACCAAGATATGGCTCATCCCCCATAAACAAACACCCAACCACTCGTTCAAGAATTATCTTCTTCATTTGTGATCTATCTTGCATCTGAATAACCTTCCAAAATTGGAGGTTCTCCACTATAAGTGATACCAGTTCCATAGTACCCTTCAAGTATTTTGATACTCTCTTAATCGTTGTCTAATGATGCGCGCCTGAATTGCTTGTGAACCTACTTAACTTTGTCACTACAAACGCAGTATCCGGTCTCGTACAAATCATTGCATACATTAACAATCCAATAAGCTTTGAATACGCTAATTGCGAAACTCGTTCCTTATCATATCTACAAAGTTTGACATGTGGATCCATAGGGGTCGAGGTTGGAGTTGTCTCGAACATGCTGAATCCTTTAAGTGTTTTCTCAATGTAATGAGCTTAACTGATGTAAACAAGAGTTTCGCTTGTCCTTTGCCGTGGACTTTGATTAATGAATTTTCTCTCATATAGAGATACTCTCCATCCACAACACTACGTAAAGTTTTGAACCAATGTTTACTCTTGTAAACATGTCTTGTGGGCCCTGAATCAATCCATCATGACATGCCATGATCCTGCACAATATTCACATTAAAAACCGTGGAAGATAAATTCAAACCAGAATTTTCACCCAAAATTACAAGATTACCTTTAGTAGGAGGGTTGTTGATTGTGGAAGCGCCACCCTTCATCTTCTTGAGTTTGTTCTTAAAAACAAATAAGTTTTTCTTGCGATGTCCGGGTTCACCACATTCCTAACAAGCATTGTCATTGACCTTTTTCTTGCCTTTCTCCTTGGGAAATTGTGGTTTTTTTCTCTTGTTTCCACTAGTAGATCCTTTCCATCATCTATCACCATGTTGAAGGTTGATAGATTGCATTTATCCCCTTTTGAACTTTCAAGTTCTCTTAAACTTGCTTAAACTTGAAGATCTTGAGCGAGTTCCGTAGAAGTAATCTCTTCCTTCTTATGTTTAAGGGCGTGTCTAACATCTCTCCAAGTATTCATGGAATTGATACATTACCGGACGGTTGTCCAACATTTTATAGTTATTAAAGTTACTTACTAAAAACTTCATTTTTCTTGAAAGATACTAAAAACTCCTTAGAATTTGCATCTTCCAACATATAAAATCTTCTAAACTATCCCATAATATCTTAGCGGATTCATGAAATTGATAAATATCGAAAAGGGAATCGCACATATCGTTGATGATGTGTCCTCTACATATGAAATTATCATTCTCCCACGTGTTTTGCTTCCTTGCCTCCTCCAAGGTTTCATCTTCCTTCTCTTTCGATTTTGGAGTGCTAATCATATAGGCCACATTGAGGGAAGTCAAAAGGATAAGCATCTTCTTTTGCCATCTCCTGAATTCCAAACCCAAGAACTTGTCCAACTTCATGAAGTTCAAAGTGAGTTCCTTCACGTTTGCCATGATCGCAGAAAATATCACAAAGATTGTTACAAATAATAATACGGAAATAAAAGTACAAATACAAGATGATCTTTGTAGCGCTGCCTTTGTGTATGACACCGAACTCAATCCTTGTATGTATCACGAACCAAATGAAAAACAATGTAGAGAAGATTATTTGCGACGAAGGCGTCACCAGAAATCTTGATATAGGTTGAAGGCGTCTACAAGCTTTCCATTTATGATATTTTCCCCACAAATGTACTTGGGTTATGAGACCGGAAATTGACAAGAGATACAATCAGTCACATCAACGAATCTGTACTAATTGATTGAACTAAAAAACTTTATGTTTTTGTAGAGATTGAAACTAGAAAAACAATGAAGAAGTTAATTACTGATAACCGGTTTCTAACGCGTCGTTAAACACTAGAAACCTTGGCTATGCAAACAATACTTATAATCACCCTAAATACTACTACAACGAGTGTAATGGTAAGTCGGGGGCCGAACCACAGAGACAAGGGATGTTAAACTAAAGACTCGGTGTGGGAAAGTTGTATGGAAGGTTGGAAGGTGGGTGAACTATACTAAGAACAAGAACAAGAAATGAAAGAAAGCGGGATTAGGTTAGGTCCACCCTAGGTAGATCCATTGGAAATAGAGATAGATTAGGTCAAGGGACATCGAACGAAGGTCGATAGAGACACTCTAGATATCGAGGGGAATTTGGAGACCTATAGTCATGCGAACGACCCATAATCGCCCTATGTCTCACTAGGAGTGGCAGGACAAGATTCGAATCGAATATTAATCAACAACCAACATAACCCTCAACCCTAATCCTAAACATTAAACATAAGACCAAATCCTAGGGTTTCTCTGACCTAAAACCCTAAAACAAACTACTCTAACATGAGGAAAGCCATAAAGAAAGTAATAGAGAAAGCAATAAAGGGAATGAAGAGCAAGAAACCATAAATGGAAGAGAGATTATGAAAGTAATAAATCTAAACTACAAAAGCATTGAATAAAAGCATAAATGAAAGCAATAAAGATAGGAAAGCAATAAATAAAGAAAACTTACATAAATGAAAGTGCTAAAAGGAAGAACAAAACATAAATGAAGGGCAAATCTAAGCTAGAGAAAAAATGGAGAAGAAAACATTAAAGAGTGATGTTCTAAAGTGAGGCACAAGGCACTCACAATAGGCATGAAAGTTTACATTCAGATTTTGGGGGTATTTATAGCCCAAAGGGAAAAAGGGAAAAAACCTAAAAAAGATCCGACGAAATTAAACTTGCGAAGAGAAGGCACGCGCTGATTTTTAACGCCATTCGCCCGAATGGGGGGCCAACATTCGCCCGAATCTTCACTCCTTCGCCCGAATGTGGTGCATTCGGGGTTTCCAGAGAGTTTGAATTGCATTCGAAGGTTTTCTTGGTCCATTCGCCCAAATAGGGCATTGGGTTCGCCCGAATGTGTCCTCATTCGACCGAATGAGGTGAAATTCGCCCAAAATAGAGGATTTGCTCTTTGATCCTTGGGGAGCTGTTTGCATTCGCCCGAACCTGGGCTATATTCGCCCGAATGGCTGGGCATGAGCTGCTTTCTTGTTGCTTCTTCACTCATTCGCCCGAAGTATAGCTATATTTGATCAAAGGGTAGCTTCTTGGAATCTTGGTGACTTCAAACAAGCACCAAACAACTTTTGGGTCTTGCGAGATCTTCGGGGATGGCTTGGAACACTCTGGATTGCCTCGATATGCGTGTCTCATCTTCGATTCAAGCATCTAAGCCTCGTACACAACGAAAATACCTCGAAATCTCCTCAAAACTCCTAAAAATACCTTAAAGCACCATGAAGACAAGATCAAGGTAGAATCATGCGTAAGATATGTAAAAAACGATATAAAATGCGAGACTCGACACTAAAATGAGGAGATAAATGTGCTCTAAATTGAGCACATCAATTACGCTCTTTTACATTCAAAGAGAAAGGAGAGAAAGATGACAAAAAATGAATTCTCAAAGTGGACAAATATTTGAAATTACCCGTTATAGTAAGATGAACAAACATAAAAGAACGGAGGGAGTATATGAAAACATACCTTTTTTTCGATTATTGTATATTTAATTCAAAAATACAAGAACATTACTCTTATTCCTAAAATCAAGTGTCATATTAGTTGCAATAATAGTGTTTTTATATTCCTAAATTTAACGTTAATCTTATTTCTAAAAGTAAGTGCCATATTAGTTGTTTATAAAAAAGTTTTCTCAAACATTTAAGGTTAATTTGTATTGTTTTTAAACAAAATTGATAGTATGTTGGATTACTTTTCAATTTATTTTTTATTTTACTTATAGTTAGTTATTTTGTATTGGAAATTACAATCTCTGTAAGGTCAAATTCATATTTATTATATTTGCAATTTATTTTTAATTATTAATTTATGTTTTTCATTATGGTTCAAATAAGTTGTACAAAAGTTAAAAAATATATTATTTTACGCTTAAAAAATATTCTTTACATTTTGACGTTAGGATGTTTCATAATAATTTTTAATAAATATGAATAATGAGTAATTATCATTATATTTTAATAAAAATATTCTTTTTTGAAAAACTATTTTTATTATGCTTTGAATGGCACACGTAATTGTCTAGTTACATACAAGAATTGTTATAATTTTTGTAAAGAAATAAAATAATGTTAGCCTATCAAATTTTATTGAATTTGAGATTTTTCGTATGTATATTTAATTGAAAGTAATTTCAGGTAAGAAACAGTGTTTTGGGTTTTCAATTAGTGTGTATCTCCAGTAATGAATTCTCTAGAATATATACATGAGCAGCTTTAGGGTTTCCTATGATTAAGCTATACAAATAAGTAAACTACTAAAAATATAAATATACTCAGAATATAAATATTCCCTAAATATTCTAACATATTCTAACACTCCCCCTCAAGTTGGGTCATCGGGTCTTCGATACCCAACTTGCGTAAGACTTCTTCAAAGAACTGTGTTCCTATTGCCTTCGTGAGTATATCTGCCAGTTGATCTTCGGACTTTACATGTGGAAGTTTGATTATGTCTGCTTTGAGTTTCTCCTTTATGAAGTGTATGTCAAGTTCTACATGTTTAGTCCTACCATGTTGGACTGGGTTCTCTGAAATGTTTATAGCAGCCCGATTATCACAATACAATTTGCAGCTTTCCCGAGGTGCGAACCCTAGATCCGTCAATAACTTCCTAAGCCATAGGACCTCTTGTATTCCCTTCGCAACTCCTCTGAACTCTGC
Organism: Amaranthus palmeri; assembly: GCA_019776075.1. Taxonomy (NCBI): domain Eukaryota; kingdom Viridiplantae; phylum Streptophyta; class Magnoliopsida; order Caryophyllales; family Amaranthaceae; genus Amaranthus; species Amaranthus palmeri. The sequence continues at coordinate 49,563 of JAAKBH010000779.1, forward strand.
CTCAGCACTTGATAAAGCAACCACCTTCTGCTTCTTGCTTCTCCAAGTCACCAAATTTCCCCCTATAAGGGTGAAGTATCCTGATGTTGACTTTCTGTCACCTCGATTTCCAGCCCAATCAGCATCTGTATATGCCATAAGATTCAAGTGACCATTCTTCCTATACAATACTCCCCTTCCAGGATTCCCTTTGAGATACCTTAGAATGCGAAAAACAGCATCCATATGTTGCACTTGTGGCTTGTGCATGAATCGACTGACCACTCCTACTGCGTAAGCAATGTCTGGCCGTGTGTGGGCTAAGTAAATTAACTTCCCCAACAATCTCTGGTACTGCTCATGATCTGTTAATTCTCCATCCTCAAGAATCTGTAACCCATGGTTCATCATGATCAGGGTCTCAATCGGTTTGCAGTCCATCATCCCGGTCTCTGCAAGTAAGTCAAGCACACACTTTCTTTGGGAGATAAAGATTCCTTTATTGGATCTTAGAACCTCAATCCCCAAGAAGTATTTCAGCATCCCCAGATCTTTCATTTCAAACTCCTGGAACAATTTCCTCTTAAGATTTTCGATCTTAACTCTGTCGTCTCCTGTGATGATCATGTCATCCACGTAGATGATCAGGCATGTTATCTTTCCTCCCCTTTTCCTCAGAAAGAGAGTGTGATCTGAATGACTTTGCCTATACCCAAACTTCTTCATAGCAGCGGTAAACCTTCCAAACCAACCCCTAGGAGACTGTTTTAACCCATATAGAGCATTTTTTAGTCTGCAGCCTTCTCCTTTCCTGAACTCAGTTGTAAATCCTGGTGGTGCTTCCATGTAGACTTCTTCCTATAGATCTCCATGAAGAAAGGCGTTCTTCACATCGAACTGATGAAGAGGCCAATCCTGATTAGCTGCAATACTAAAGAGAACTCGAATAGTGTCCATTTTTGCTACAGGCGAGAAAGTCTCTGAATAATCAATTCCATATGTCTGAGTGTACCCCTTTGCCACAAGACGAGCCTTATACCATTAAATTGTCCCATCTGCCTTATACTTTACTGTGAAGACCCATTTGCACCCGACGACTCTTTTTTTTCCTGGTAGATCACATACCTCCCAAGTGCCATTTTTCTTTAGAGCATTTATTTCCTCTTCCATTGCTTTTCGCCAATGATCGGTAGCAAGAGCCTCATCAACTGTAGTTTAGTATTGTACAAAGCTGCTTTGAAGGCTAGCGCGCTTTGTGACAAATTTCCCTTATCTGACTGTCCCACGGGATATTTAGAACGAACAGCTTCATACTCCGGATCATACCTCCTAGGAGGAACACCCCTCGTAGCCCGAGGTGGGAGAATGTATGATTTCGCCCCCTCACTATCATGATCAGGTGGGTTAGTGATGTGCAAATTTCATTTAACCGCAAGCGCACGGTGTACGTGTAGCTGCAGGTCGAACACAAGGAAGCTTGGGACAATGGACTCTACGATTTCGGTTGGTTATGTTGCTTAAAGGAATAAAAATGTTGATTGGTTTGTACTAACAACTAAGAAAGCAATAAATGAAATGTGGTTTAACTATATGATGATGAAATCTAGGGAGTCGGGAATCCCCTAAAGTCTTACATGATCCAATTCTCATTAGTGCCAATGAAGTGTTGGATTAATTGTGTGATTAAATTTGATCTTGTTAATCTCAAACTCTCGCTCTGTTGATTAACTATTAGATTTAGGCCCTATTAATTCAATTCTCACACGTTAATTTTATTGAACGAATTAATAAGAATTTAACTAAAGTTTACCCTAAAGCAAAGGCGATCCCAATCTCACACGCTAGTTCTATTGAATGGTCCGACAAAGCATATTTAATTTAGGGTTAATTAGCACAATTTAATCACTTTAATCCATAGTTTCATAGACACATCTAAGAATCAATTCATGCTCAACTAATAGGTTCAAACCCTAACCCTAGAAAATGGATCTACTCACTAGACATGATGAATGCAATGGATATTAATTCAAATTTAATGCTAAACATAAATGACAATGAATTAAAAGCTAAACTAAAATGAGCAATGATGAAATACTTAATAACAATGACAATGAATACTAAAGCAATAGTGGAGAAAGATGAAATTATTATTAAAGGATGATTAAAACTAAAGATTAATGTTCACCAAAAGAAGTTCAAACTAATACAATGGATTAAGAACAAAGGAAGTTGAAAGACTAAAGAAAAACTTACAAACTTGAAGGATGATTAAGTCTCAAAGGCTAGATTGAAGAACAATAATTTAAATCTAATGCTAAGAGTAATTGAAAGCTAGATTAATGGAGAACTAAGTAAAAAGTATCAAGAAGGAAGAAGAGAACCCTAATCAGGATTAAGGGTTCTATTTATAATAAAGAGGGTAATTAACTCTAGGCCCAAAGAAAGCCCGGAGAAAAATACGCCTAAAAACTGAATTAAGACTTCGCCGAGTCGGCTGACCAAAAAGAATAACCAAAGCCAAGTCGGCTTGACCTTCTGGAAAAATCAATGAACCTGTCAGCCAATTATGCCGAGTCGGTGGTCCCAAAATCCGCTTCACAGCCGAGTCGGCGAAACCTTCTGGAAAATCTATGTGACTTGCTTTGATCATCGCTGAGTCGGCGGTACGTCTTTGCTCTTCATCGCCGAGTCGGCGTAAGCTTCTGGAAAGTAGGCTTCTTCTTTTCTTTAACAGCCTAGTCGTCGAGGCTTATGAAGGCACCTCAGCCGACTCGGCTTTTGGCTACTGGATTGTTTTGCATGGTTGAACTTGTTTCTTTGGTCGTGACTTGGTTTGATTAGTAGCTTGACTTGATCTTTGAACCCTGTAGACACGATTAGTATCGAAAACCCACAAACACAACTCATAACCACAAAATTCACCCATCTTCCCATACTTTGACCACGAGATACCAAAGTAGAGTGAAACAGAACGAAATGACCCCGAATCGCCTTCAAAACAGCGCAAAGGAGCATAAAAATATAAACGATTAGTGCAAATAATTGCACTTATCAGTTAGGCCCCCCAGCCTCTACAGTCACATCAGTTTCATCCACACAAGTATCAATATTATCACCAACATCAACATTATTGTCTAAAGTACTAACCTCCTGATTATCAGACAGAACTGGTAGACCTAGTAGATCTGGAGAAGACTGTACTCGTTGAAGTGGCGAGTCAGCGGCAGTACCTGATGGTTCTTTTGGGTCTAGGTCGGACAGAACAGGACTAATCAACCAACCGAGATCGTCAACATTCCCTCTCTCCCCTTGACATCGAGGGTGGTAATAAAACTCATGTTCCAAGAGGGTCTTGGATGAGTATATCCCTCCTGTCTTTATCATATGTTTCATTAACTCCGGCCAAGAATTGATACAATCGATTTTCTTGAATTAATCGTTGTCTCCTATCAATTTCTTTCCATAAAGCAATCAAATTACTGTAATAAGTCTCAATAAAATCGTTCCCTTGTTGTATTTTATTGGTTTTGACTGTTAAAACAAAAATCTGCAGGTCATCTCTTCCACTACTGTACAGGGTCTCGATTCCTTTCCATAGGGATTTTGCAGTTGGAAAGTCAAGAAACTGATTCACCAAGTCTCGATCTATGTTTTCAAGGATCCAAGAAATTACCATTGAATCATGCCGGGTCCACTGGTTGTACTCTTGGTCATCCGGGGACGGTGGTTCGGCAATGATGTTATTGAGCCGACCCCGTCCCTTGAGGGCTAACTGCATCAGCCTGGCTCAAGCAGTGTAATTTTGGTGAGTAAGTTTTTCGGTCAAGGAAATAGATTGAGTACTATTTCCTGGTTCAGTTTGGGTCTTGATGGGGTTTAACTTTGAAAACAGTTGCATCCGTTGACCCATTGTAACGGGCTATTTTGGTGAAATGTCGTTTTGGAGTCATCCTCCATTGTTTTTTGATTTTTCGGCTAAAAGGTAGGTTTTGGTAAATGATGAACAGCAAAAACGACTCAGAATCGTTGCTGCTCTGATACCATGATTTCGGGTAAGAAACAGTGTTTTGGGTTTTCAATTAGTGTTTATCTCCATTAATAAATTCTCCAGAATATATACATGAGCAGCTTTAGGGTTTCCTATGATTAAGCTATACAAATAAGTAAACTACTAAAAATACAAATATACTCAGAATATAAATATTTCCTAAATATTCTAACAAAAAGAAGTTGAAGAATTTTTATAATTAATTGTCGAATACCTTAAATAAATATCATAGTATAAAAACTCAATAATAGATCAACTTGAATAGTAGTATGGTTGTAAATTTTTGTGAAATTAATAATGTACAAATTAAACATATTAAAAATAATAAAAACATCATCATATTTCTGGGAAAGCCCCTATAGTTTAAAAATTAATCCCTCCGATTTTATTTGTTCTTTCACTTTGAGTTTTTCACAAATATTAAGGTAGATAAAATCTTTGGATTGTAGAGGGTATTATTTTAAATGAATAGTAGCGTGAAGTAATGATTGTATTGGAAGTATGAGCGAAAAAATAATGAAATAGTAATGTGAAGTTATGATTGTATTGGAAATATGAAAGAGTCAATAATTAAATAGTAGTGTGAAGTAAAATAAGTTGGGTTTTAAGGGGTAAAAGTGGGAAGAAAACATTCCAAAAATAAAAAGTATTCTAAAGTGGAAGAACTTTTGAAACTACCCGTTATAGTAAGGTGTAAGAACTTAAAAGAACGAAAAGAGTATCAAACATATTTTATTTTAATAATAGTTATAAAATTCAAAAACCGAAATATTAAGGTTTGGAATTTTCAAAAACCGCAAACCAAATTTCTAGACCGCAAACCGAAATCTTTAAGAAATTACATATAGCCCATTAACATTAATGTATTAACCCAAGCCCAATATATTCTAAACTTAAAAAATTGAAAACCCTAATCCTTGATAATACATATACTACCGCCGTCCCACTCCCACACTTGTTTAGTATTTTGCAAGATTTTTTATTTTGAATGACTTTGTAAGACATTATGTCTATTATTATTAATCTTGTATGATTTGCTATTGTCTTAATTATTGTAATTGTAGTTTAAATTGTTATTCGGCCCAAAAAGAAAAATTCGACCTACGGAATTCATTCTGGGCGGTTTGGTTTGGTATACAAAATAAAAAATGCGGTTCGATTTGGTTCGGTCTAGAAACTAATTTGGTTCGGTTTGGTCTGAAAATATGGAGACCGAATAAAATATAATTTGATTTGATTTCGATAAAAATCCAAACCGTAGACCGAACTTTCAACCTTAGCCAGAAGTTTGTCTCATATTGTTGAAAAAACTCTCATATTCAATTTTTTGATATAACAAATTGTAAGAGACAAAAAAGTAGATTTTAACCAACACTTATTGTGAAGTATTTGATTTGGTGAATATATATTCCCAGAATAGAGTAGTATCAATCAATTAATTCTCGCATTAAGTGCCTAATTGTGACTATTATAATAACAATAATGTCAGATACTTTTAAAATCATATGAATTAATAGTTCAATTTCAGCCGTTTAACTTCTACTTGTTTTGATTTTCATTTGAAACAGGCTGAGATGGTTTGGACATGTGCAGAGGAGCACCCATGACGCCCCAGTAAGAAGCAGAGGGGTCTCTGAGGGTGTGCGAGGTGATCGACAGCACAGGGTCCCTCTTCCTCCCGTATATAAAAAAGTTAATCAAAAAAAGAAATATGTTAAATTTATTAATAAAATATATTATTATATTTACTATAAATAAGACACACAACAAAATTTAGCACAGGGCCCCTAAATTTTCCAAGACGGCTCTGGTAAGAAGGATAGAGCGCATCATAGTGCAGGGCAAGAGAAGCCGAGAAAGATCTAGGAGGACGTGGGAGGAGCAGATTAAAAGCGACCTGCACGAACTTCACCTCTCTAAGGACCTGACCAGGGATTGGGGCAAATGGAGGCGACTTATCCACGTCCTAGATTACTAGACTTGTTGGTTACTGTTCTTTGCCATTCGTCATTGCTCTTACCTGTTTCGTTTCTTAGTTACCCTTATGTATCCTCTAGTTGTGTAAGCCACCTACTATGCTTGTAGTTAGATGATTTCTATGCTTGACTAACGTGAGTGTAAGATACAGGATTTCATATATTTGCAGGTCCCTATCTTTGAAGACCCCTCTTGAGCAGAATGACTCTTTTGACCGCCCTCTCCTTATGGGTATGAGATGCCGTCGACCTTCCTTCCCCAGACCCTGACCATAGATTTATCTATATGCGGGAACAATGGGTATGATAATGATGATGATGATGTTAAACAATTTACATCAAAAATATAACTTGATATTACACATTAAACATGAAAAGAATTTAAAATAAATTTTTATCAACCAACACTACAACATAATTTGCTTTTAGTGGGATATATTTAACGACATTTAATTTATATGTCGCTATTTCAAATATCATATAGTGTATATAGAGGATTTAGTGACATTTATTAGACCCTTTAGCATCATATTAAAAAGTCACACTGATGATTTTAGCGACATAGCTAGGATCTAGTGACATTTCTCACAAATGCCACAATAGACTATAGTGACAATTACATATGCCACTAAGACCAAATTAAGTGTCGCTAAATCATTTTATGGTGGAACTAAAAATAAATATCAATAATTATTACACTAAAAATACGAATCAATAGTATTTTTTAATGCCATTAAATACAATATCGCAAAAAGCTAAATATATTGTACCGCAAAAAGTGAAAAGAATTAAAAGAAGCCTCTAAAAAGTTTAAAATCTTGAAGCATCTTGGAATTATCCGAGGCAATATCAATCAAAGGTTAACACCATCTGCAAATACACCACCTTAACACTTTGACCTAAACCAAAAAATATATACGTGAAAATTCTCCCAATCTATATCTATCTAAATCTATATTTATATCTAAGTTTAAAAAGGAAGGAAGCATTTAAAGATTGCTCCTATGTAATATATGTTGAACATTTAGTGTCTAATAATCCTGAATATAATTACTATGTACTACTAAGGTCGTGGGACAATACGTATCAAATTACTAAGTCCATATAAATCACTAAAGCTACTAAAAGTAGTGGGACAAAACGTATTAATATACTAGGTCCAATAGGCATTAAAAGATAAGACTAAACAAGGAAAAGGGGGTACCTAGGCAGTGGCTAAAAGCCGACTCGGCGGTCCCCCTATTTGTGCTAAAGCCGAGTCGGCTTTAGCTCTCTGGAAAAACCATGTTTGGTCAGAAGGCAATCGCCGAGTCGGCGATCCTTGGGGAGGACCGACCACCGACTCGACGGTCTGGGCTGGAAAAAAGACCGTTGCTTTTCTTCCCGTTTTCTCGTGTTTAATGCTTTGGTTACTCACTAATGCACTTGATTCTCTGCATTATTAGGGAGTTTAAGCACCATAATTCTCTAGAATAATGGTATTAAAGTCCATGATCATGAATGAGATCATTAAGGTGATTAATGTGCCATAGGCTCCTCCTTATACTCTTGAGTATAAATAGAGGTCCGTGGCTCTTGAGATTTCTTGTACCTTTGCTGAATTCTCTAAGTCTTTTCTCATTTGTCTTGTGCACTCAAAAGAGTAATTAACTTTTGTTTGTACTTTCCTTTGCTTATAATTCTCAAACACTTTGTTATTACGTTATACATCCTAAGTACTAAGGGTGTATAGTAGTTGATTGTATCTCGTTGTGAATTTCCAAACTTCTAAACCCAAGTACCTTTGTGGGGGAAATATCACAAAAGGATAGTGAGCACACGCCTTCAACTTGTATCAAGTTTCCGAGTAACGGTTGTCGTTACACAATAATCTTCTTTAATTTTATTGTTTTGTAATTATCTTGTATTTTTCATTTTGTCATCACACAAAGGGGTTTATACAAATTCCCGCTTGTAATTTGTATTGCATTATTTAAGTTTCCTAATAATATACAATTTACTATGTTATTTTTATTTTTAAAAATTATTTTACGTTTTCTTTTTTCTTTTTTTTTTAGTTTCTATATTTTTTTTCTTATTCTTAAATACCTTATTACTTTAACTCACTAAACTTAATTTCTTAATTTATATCGTTAAAGGAAATAGAGGTTTTTTTAGATGAGACAAAGCAGTAGTTTTCTTCGTAATAGAAAATTGGAGCTTTTCCATTTGTAAACATGCTTGAAAGAAGTTTAGTCCATAATTGAATGATATGCAAATCTTAAAGAGTCGCTTTCATTTGATTTTCAATAATTAGAATGCTTTCACAAAGATTAACTTAATCATAATGCGATAATACATCATATAACCAAAACCTAAAGTTAAAGTACATATGAATCAAAATCAAAGATACTTTGACCAATTGTTTTCATGATTTCATGTTTAAATCAAAACTAAACCAAGCAAACTTTGAGCAAGGCGTCTCATTTATTTACGAGCCCCAAAATAAAAGATAAAAATGACATTTAAAAACTTAATAGCGTAATATACTTCCTCCGTTTCATAATACTTGCTATCGATAGTGATATGTTCCCACACAATATATAACACTCGGTACCAACTATTATAGAATGGGGGAAGTATAATAATATACTTATTTGTTTTATATTGTTGATATTTTAACTATTTAATGAAAAAGCACTTAACTCATACTATTAGTTAGTAAAAAATATAAACTATATCTGAATTTAATTCAAATTAATATCAACTTTGTACATAAAACATATTTTTTGGACTCTAAAAGATTTAAGGCCATAAACGATAGCACGCTTTACCCTTGGTAATCGACGATCATGTTTGAGCTACAACTTCTTTTTTGTCTTCCATTTGTAATTCCTTAGTTTTTGATCTAAAATGAAATGACACTCTTTCTATCCCTCTCATTTTGGACTACTAATCATTTTAATTTAAGAAAAATTCTTAAGAATAATTCATGCTTTTTATGTTTTCCTGTGAATAACCCCTAATTTTGATTATTCATGAATAATCTGAATTTTTCAGAGTATTTGCTCACAGCACCCTTTCGTAAAATTGACTGGCTACAGATATAGATCCGTTTATCACATGTTCACTTCCTTCTTATTGTTGTTATCTTTTTCCTCCTTCTTACCCTATTTCTCCATTGCTAAGCAAAAGTTTAGGAGAGAGAAACTCAAACTATCCTTTTACTTTTTTTTTCTCGTTTTTTCAAAAATGAATTCTCATTCTTCATTGTCAATTTTGCAACAAATCCATGCTCACATTTCACACTCTTATTCAAATTTGAACATCTACTGTATGCTGAAGAAGAATAAAATTCATTTTGGCAAAAAAAAAAGAGAAAAAAAAAAGTAAAATGCTGATTTGAGTTTCTCTCCTAAACTTTGGCTTAACAATGGAGAAATGGGTAAAAAGGAGGAAGAAGATTGCAACATTAAGAAGGAAGAGAACAAGTAATAAATGGATCTATAACCCACTATAGCCGGTCAATTATAAAAAGGGGATGCTGTGAGCAAATACGATAAAAATTTCGGATTATTCATGAATAATCTAAAGTAGGGGGTTATTCACAAGAAAACGTAAATAGTAGGGATTATTCTCAATAATTTTTCCTTTAAAAAATCCTATTGATTTCGCACAATATGATTTTTGATAATGATCTCACTTTCATTCTTTTAATCTCATCCACAAAGTTATACGGTACACAATACAAAAAATGAAAAAATGCCTAATCAATCGTCGTGATTTACAAATCATCACAAAAAGATAACAAACATCATAATAAAATAAATATGGGATATTCTGTATCATAACAATTTATTTTTATAAAACACTAGTGGTAACAATATTAAAAGAAATTCCACAGAATAGCATTGCAACATTGTAGTTAAAGCTACAGTAACATTAATAGGCAAAAAACGTTTAATGACCTTTAAGTTGTAAAATATCTTATTTGCTTTTGTTTTCTTTCCTTAGAGCTATAGACGTATAGTAGATTCTATAGTTAAGATTTGCTACCACTAGCGTTTCATAAAAATATATTGTTACTATATTATAAAGTATTCTTAAGATATTTCACAATTTAACGGCCAATTAAATGTTTTTAGCCCATTAATGTTACAATAACTTTAACTAATTAAGTACAACATTTCAATGTTATTGAGTGAAATATTTTTAAGATTTGCCTAACATTTCATAAAAAAATGTTGTTGCATTATAAAATAGGGAAAATTACTTGAAGAACTCCCAACTATTCTTTGTTTAAATATAAAAATCCCAACTATCAATTATTATTCAAAACCCCCAACTTTAAGCCCATTTTAAATTTAAATCACCGATACAATTTTCAGTAAGTCTCATGGGAGACGGTCTATTCTATAGACGGAATACATAAAGCCCAGCCCAAAATATAACATAGTATATTTGGGGTTATAATAAATTATTTGGGGTTATAATAACTTATATTTAGGGTTATAGAATAGTATATTTGAGGTTAGAATACCTTACATTTAGGATTATAACATAATATAATTAATATTATAATAATAAAAAAATCAATTAAGGGAAATGGGCTAGCCCAATTTTGTGGTCTATCTTATAGACCGTCTCTTGTGAGATTTTGTGTACAATTTTATGACCTGTTTATGTTGTTACAATGTTGTTAAAATGAGAGAGTACGTGAAGGGTCGTGTAAGGTCAAATGGGTGAGATGATTAATAAATACAATTAGGTCCCACTACTTCTCAACTAAAACCAATTTATCCGGTTATAAGTCATCTTGGACTTTAAATATAAAATGGGCCTAAAGTTGGGAGTTTTAAATAATAATCAATTGTTGGAAGTTTTATATTTAAATCGCAAATAGTTGGAAGTTTTTAATGTAATTTTCCCTATAAAATATTCTAATTAATAAAAAAAAAAATAAAACACCAAAAAATCTCCCTATAAAATTAGACAACATACTTCCTGAAAATGAGTCCTTTTGTATGTCCACCTAAAATCAGAAATGATGAAGTTGCAATGTTGTTCCTTACCGGGAAGCCACTAAAAACGAGCATATGCTGAATCATTCATGCAGTATTTCATCATTATTACACAATCTAACAGTTGACTTTTTATATTATTTTTTTAAAAATAATATACCAGTTGTCATACTGTTGTTAAATGAAAGAATTTCATTACAGATATGATATGATGTCCACTGAAGAATATATGTAAGCACAACTTCTTGATTCTTAGATAACATGTCCATTATTATTTCAAAACAAAAGTAATACAAAAAAATAAGAAATTTGATAATGATTTCCATACATGTTTTTTTTTTAATAATACCTGCTTTATTAATAAAGAGTTATGATTTCTGTACATCTTTACATAGTAAATTAAGAAAAAAAAAGAAATAAAAAAGGAAGGGAAAGAGGGAAAAGAAAAGAAATACATAAGAACGGAAACTCCACCTTATTTGTTTAGAAGTGAAGCGAAAGGAAGTGATAACAATACGCATGTTTTCGGTTTAAATATTTTCACTTTAAAAAGACTATAGAGTATCTATGTGCGGGAACACTGGGTATGATGATGATGATGATGATGATCTTAATAAAATTTGTTCATATTTTGCCTTTAAATTCTATCTTTTTTGTTATCTAAATAAGAAATTCTCCGTTCTAAATCTTTCCCATTTCTTTCGCTTTATTTTTTTTTTTAATATCCGACCAAATTTTAGCAGATCTTTGATTAAGATGAGGGTCCCTTTCAATATCAGATCCATGACTAAACAATGACAATCTGACAGATGGTAACAACTAACAATCATGGTGTTACTTATGAATTATGATCCACATGATATTTCAAGTTTGGATTTCTTTTGTTCAGAAAATACATCATGCTATGAACAACTAGGAGAAAAGTGGCTACACTTGCTAAACATAAATACTTCTAACATGGAGTATGTGTTTTCTTTTAAATTTATATTTGAAAAATTCAGTTCTAAGTAATATTTGGCTTTTTATGCAGTCTAATGCACTAATTTAATTCTTAATACGTCTAATTGTTATGTATGATAAAAAATTATAAAATCTGATACTAATAATTTTGAATTGAGATGAATCAAACAAGATCTCACTTCACTATGTTTAAATTATGGATGATAAATCAACAGTGCAATAGTTCTAATTAAAGTAATTTAAAACGGAAAAAGTACAAAAAAAAGTTTAATCACATTTGAAATATACGCCAATTTGCTACTTAAATTAAAGCATAGAAACCAAATCATACACTCAGATTATAGAGCCCAAGATATAGGATAAGGATAACATTTAACACATGAACATAAATGTACCTTATAGCTGCATCTGAATCAAGTTTCTGCACTAATTATACAACAAGGGTTACCGGCCAGTTAAGACTGTACCAGGCTCCAAATGTGATGAACTTGCAACTGTATGGCAATCTGATAGTACTACCCCTGTAGCCTTAAACCTGTTCTTTCCCGCACCTTTATCTTTGTCGATGGATAACAGATCGACAATTATCATTTCAGTTTCTGGGGGCTCATCTATGCGCAAATGTCCTTCAAGCATATCAACAACTTGAGCCATGGTCGGCCTACGTCTAACTTTCTCTTGAATGCACCATAACGCGATATACACCAATGTCCTGACCTGCCTCTCGTCAATATGCCTGCCTTCCAATAGTCTTTGATCAACTACCGACATGAGTTTACCTTCTTTCAGTTTTTCCACTACAAGCTTGGGAAAATACTCGTATTTCCTAAGCGATCTATCTTTGCTATCATCAAGCACACGAACACTTCTCCTCCCTCCAATCATCTCGAGAAGAACCATTCCGTAACTGTAAACATCAGACTTTGCGGATATGCCATTTTCCAAAAGCCATTCGGGTGCCAAGTAACCTTTAGTCCCCCGAATGTTGGTGATAATTCTGCTCTCATCTCTTGCCATTAACTTCGCGAGACCAAAATCCGATACAACAGCTCGATAGTTGTCATCAAGCAATATGTTCTCAGGCTTCACATCTAGATGCAATATTCTTGAGCGGCAATCATGGTGCAAGTAAGATAGAGCCTTAGCCACATCAATGGCAACACTATACCTCAAATGCCAAGGAAGACAGCCTCCAGGTCGGTTTCTGCGGTCTCTTCTAGAGAAAATCCAACCATCTAAGGATCCATTTTGGATGAACTCATAAACAAGAAAGCGTGGGCCTGCGGGTACAATGCAATAACCGTATAGTCTAACCAAGTTGATGTGCTGTACACTTCCAATTGCTCCAACTTCCGACAGAAATTCCTTCTCCCCGCGTTCTTGACTCTCTATCCGCTTCACAGCAACGCAGGTGCCATCACCCAAGATTCCTTTGAAGACACTCCCAGATGCCCCCCGACCAATCAGCGCATTGAAATTATCAGTGGCCAGCTCGAGCTCTTTTTGACGGAATTTTGTAGGAACACCTGCCACTTTTCGCAGGAAACTGCAAGGGACTGAAAGTTCCCTAGACATCACATGTTTCTGCGGCAAGATATCATGAGCTCCACTCTTGGATCGACGTCTGATCAGCCATATAAACACTGAAAAATTAACTATAATACAAGCTCCAAAAATACAAAAGAATTGCCAGGTTGGTCCAAGATACAGAGCAGATACTGTAATTAATAAGATGAGAGTTACCACCAGGACCAATGCAAGTATTTTAGATTTCTTATCATCCATTTTAACCCGAAAAGCTATTCTAAAATGAAGTTGGAAGGAGAAAGTAATCTTCGTTCCTCTTTCCTCATTTTTTTAGGACATATAGTGACTCTTTCTCCAGCATTCCAGATAATATATTACCCCATAAGTATAACAATATTATTCAATTCAATTTTGTCCAAGTCAATGACACATTTTCTCATCTTATTATATCATCTACTTTGATCTAATCTCCTGAGGCAGAATTCTAAAACATCCACATTCATTTCTGTTCCTATTATTTTATGCAGATTTTGTTGTTATCGTGATGAAGGTATTCATCAGCATAAACTTCAAACATGGGAATAACTTGACCAGGTCATGCCACATAGTGCAAGACATGAATGGGTTTTGTGTGTATGATCCGATTCATCTAAAAGTCCAAAACCAATGACCCTACTTTTCTATGACAGTAAGAGATCAACAAATATAATAAAAAGAATTGCCACCTTCTGCAAAGAGTTGTCATTATGTTAGCAAAAGTAGCCATCGCCATCTAAATACAAATTTCAAGATATAAAAAAAGGGAAAAAAAAATTCACCTGTTGTTGCTCGCCAGTCACCCATAACGTGATCTATGCTTCCTGAGGCTCCTCGCGCAGCCTAAGCAAAAACCAAAACGCGATATTTTGTATTCTCAAATAATTACAACAATCTTATGTCTTCTAAACTAATAACAATTAGAAAATTTTCAGCAAATTCTTGGAATTCTATATAGTTTTGGCATTACAATTGAAGCTTGTTACAGTTTCTTTTTCATATATTCTAAACTAGAAAGACATTTCGGCATACATGTTAGTTCAAGTATTTTCAGGACCGAATCATCTCTGTTCACATGATAGATATAGTTAAAACGTCAAAACCTTAATCCGAACAATATGGGTTCGGGTAAAATTTTTGTTGAAATGTTGTTAAAATATTTACAAAGGCAGCAAAGCCAAACACACTTACTAAGCTAAGTGACAAAATTGTTAGTTTCAACCCTCAAATGTATGTTGATGATGATGTAGCTGTAGTCAGAGCTGTAGCATAAGAAGATTGAGAAATCTGCAAAGCAGTATCATTTATCTTATGCCAGCCTTGGGTCTTCTCCATCTTCAATAGCAAAAGATCATGGAGGAACATTTTGGTTTCCGGGGGCTCATCTACAGGCAAACGCCCTTCAAGCATGTTAACCACCTGACCCATATTAGGCCTCATCTTAACCTTCTCTTGAATGCACCATAACGATACGCAGACCAGTCTTCTAACCTCATTTTCATCAATAATTGTTTTTTCTTCCAACAGTCGTTTATCAACCACCTCCATGATCTTCCCTGCTTTCAATTTCTCAAACACAATTTTGGGAAAATATTCCCATGATTTCATATCAGACATTGAGGATTTTCCTTTTCTATCTCCATCAGATGACATAACAACATTCCTCCGGCCTCCAATCATTTCAAGGAGCAACATTCCATAGCTGTAAACGTCGGATTTTGTAGAAACTCCTTTCTCTAAGATCCATTCAGGGGCCAAGTACCCCCTAGTCCCTCGTATTCTTGTAACTACCATACTTTCTTCTTTACCCATCAATTTTGCCAGCCCAAAGTCTGAAACAAGTGCTCGATAATTGTCATCAAGAAGTATATTTTCTGGCTTAACATCAAGGTGCAAAATCCTTGACTGACAATCACTATGGAGGTAATTGAGGGCTCTGGCGACATCGATTGAAACCTGGCACCTTTGTTTCCAAGACAAGCAACCCTCTGGCTTCAGGCTTTTGTTGTGTTCCTGAGGAAATATCCAACGGTCCAGTGAACCATTTTGGACAAACTCGTAAACAAGACAACGGGGTCCTTTAGGAATGATACAGTAACCATATAAGCGTACAAGGTTCATGTGCTGGACACAGCCAATAGCAGCAACTTCAGCTCGGAATTCTTTCTCCCCCCGTTCCTTGTCTTCTATCCGCTTCACAGCAATACAAGTCCCATCCTTCAGCATTCCTCTAAAGACACAAGCTGATCCTCCTTTGCCCAAAATCGAGCTGAAATTATTCGTTGCCAGCACAAGTTCGTCATAAGGGAACTTTGTTGGATGCCTTGACTCTTTCTCGAAAGTAGAAAGTCCCTTGTCCCTTGACACCTTCTCTTGAAGTGTGATAATACGATATACAATTCCAAATATCACAATCACAGCTATCCCCAGAATGGTGAAGAAAATCCAGGATGCTTTCAAGAAAAAAGCAGCAACAACGACAATGATTAGAACAGCAGTAAGCAATAGAAAACCACGCAGCCTAATTTCCTGCTCTTGCATGATTGCTTGAAATGCTCGTTCAAGGTTTTATCTGGAAGTCATCATATAGACTATGAATGAAGCAGACACCCAATTTTCCATATCACAAAAATTGAACCTAGTCTCATTCCTCTCAGGTTCTAAGTAAGAACTTTTCCTATCAAGCAAGCGTTAATGACAGAAGATGCCACTAGATATTCAACTCCATTTTCCACCTGGAATAAATTTAATAGAACTTTTCCTAATTTTGTCCTGTAGCTGTGACATGCGCATCACAGAATTTTCATTCTTTAGTAGACATTTTTAGTCTATCATTTTCTAATGTCCAAGATTCTCATAAATTATCCTGATTCTTCCTTCTAAGCATTCTGATTAGCTGCCATGAGTCAAGCAAACATATGACGTCAGATAAAGGTTTGATAATAATCCACATTGACTTGTTCAAATATGCTTCCGTGTCTCCGGTTTAAAAACAATATTTCTCCACTATTTAACAAAGCATATGAAGTATACAGGTAATACGTCAAGGACTCAAGATAGTTAAAATACTTCCTCCCTTCCTTTGTGATTGTCTAGTATTGACTTTTGGGCAAAAATATGAAGTGAAATCTTAACTTAATATCAAATATTATTTTAAAAGAGAAAATAAAAGATTTATTCATGTTTTGGTAAGATAAATGAGAAAAATAAATAAAGATATGCTAATCATTACTCATCATAAATATGGTAATCTATATCTTAAATAATCTCACTTTCCATCCGTTAATTGAATGCTAACATAGATTACTTAAACATAGAGTACAATGAGTATGAGGATAGTTTTGGAAAAATTTATGTCCAAAAAAGATAATGACTTTAAAGTGGACAAACTTACGGAACTACCCGTTTTATTTATGTGGACAAACAAAAAGGAACGGAGGGAGTACTTGAGACCTATTTGCCAATATTTCAACTGAACAAAATAGACCTAGCATGAAGCATCATGATATGCAAACACTACACAAGATAAGATGTATGGTTTAACATTTAATCATTTGATATTAGTATATTACATACTATGTTTGAGACTGCAGGGGATTCTTCAACTTACAAGAACAAGGGGAAAAAGACCTCACAGATCAAATAGGTACTGGCCAAATTCAAACATAGAACTACCATCAGTAAAAAGACGATTTACGGAGGTTTTTACAACAAAAATCATTAGAGAAGTCTAACTCTTAAAATACCCCAAAATTAATTCTCCAAAGTTCCTGTATTTGGTCAAAGTGGTGCATGATATACCATTCCTTATCAGATAGTGAGCTACATTCACACAACACAATCAACCAACCAACAAACATAAAATGTCGATAAGAAGGGGAATAGCACATTCTAAAAAAAAAAAATCTAAGCAACAGGACTCATTAGATCAACTGGCTGAATGGTGGTGAAGACTGCACTTGTTTAGAAGATCAAACCAAATAAAAAAGCCCTCTACCTCTACACAAAACTGCACAAATGATCCAACTGGTACTATTAAATTTGTCACTTGGTGTCATTCGCCCACAAGGTCAAAATGCCACATAACCCCTATTCAGTCTCCAAAAAAAAAACAAATTTAGATATCATATTCATATTGGCCAATATCCTTATGATATGGTTTACTATGGATGAATGGACTTAAGCCAAATGCCTCACTAAACTTCTCTCCAATCAAAAGTTTAATAGTACGGCCACTTACATCTAACACCCTTGTTCACTTAATCCGCTACGACAAAGATATTCAAATAATGGTGTGGTATAAGACTAATATTCTAAAACTCAAAACTATCCAAGTACAATGTGATCCAATTGAACGTCGGGGGACTCAAGGTGGATAACATTCATTGATTTGCAAATCAATAATAAGTCACATTGTCATCAACAAAATTTATTTTTTATGTGTCTTGTTCATGTGGACAAGCCTACGACCACCAGTGAGCTCGTGTGTACAAGCCCGCATAAGATGAGAGTTGATCACACACAAACTTGATGATGTTTCTTCCCAAAACCATATTGAAGTAAGAGTAGCCCATTAAGCTTATATGCTAGTCAACATTTCACTGGACATGTGGGCAGTTCCTTAAACTCCCCCTCACATGTGAGCCCACAGGTTTTTATTAATTGAAGGCCCCTAGGAATTGTCATGGGCTTGCGTAGATAAGCCTACGACCATCGGTGGGTTTGTGTGTACAAGCTTGCACAAGAGGAGAGTTGACTATACACAAACATAATGTGATTCCAGCTCAAAACCATATCGGTGGGTGAAAAAGTGTTTCCATCATCTCTGGCACTCTGCAAACATTTTCCAATTAAAATGAATAACAACCAATTATCCTCCGCCCTTCAATTCCCACGACCTCTTTTTGCCCTAAGAGTTGATGATCATATAATCAACAAAAGAGAGATAAATGTTTGTCCTTCCATGGTTTAACCCCATAATTTATAGTTGTTTAAATCACTGTCTGAAGTTAATTAACATAGATTCTTCCCCCAATCTAGATAACTTTTTTATATTTCCCCATCAATTGAAAGCAAGCACAATAAAATAAGAACAAGAAACAATGACCATATTATAAAGTATTCATTTGCAAATAAACAATGCACAATCGACAATGGTGGTGGGCAAATAGGTACTACTATAAAATTAATAAGAATAATAGATAAAATGTTGTAAAATTTGCAGGACTAAAAAAACTAACCTGGTACTCTGATGGAAACTCTGCAATCCGCTGTTCGATAAGAGCAGATGCCTTTCCCAAGTTTTTGGATTCTAAAAGTGAACGGCTTGTTTAGCCAAGCCGTTTATCGTCGAGTAAATTTTCGTAATTAGGAAAGACTACCGGCGAAATGTTGCCGTCTTGCCGATTTCACATAACTAGGGCCAGACGGTGATTAATGTTTACTGGATTGTGATTATGGTGGATTATTATATTATTTTTTTTAGATGAGGTGGATTATTATTATTAGAATAATTTGCGAATTAGAACCTTAAAGTTTATCACTCTTGCGAATTATAGTTTTGATGTCTATTTTTTGTGAATTACAGCCACCAAAGTATCAAAGTTTATAAGTTTAAGTCAAAAACACAAATTTTCGACCGCTTAACCTAAAAGTTTGACCACCAAAATGGTCGGAATTCTGTGTTTTGGCTTGAACTTGTAAATTTTAATACTTTGGTGGCTGTAATTCCCAATAGATAAATACTAAGGCTGTAATTCGCAATTTATTCTTCTAATTCAAAAGTTTTATTTTTGATAACTTTTTAAGTAAATGAGCCAAATTTTTTTTTACAACTTTCGAAATTTCAAACTTTAAGCATTTTGAACTAGAGATCTATGATCCGATTCAATCCGAAAATTTATTTAAGGGAAATTTCACGTGGTAACTCTGAGGTTTTGAGTTTTTCACGTGGTAACCAAAACTTTTAAAAAATCCACGCAGTAACCCTGAGATTTACATTATTGTTCTACTGTAACCTTTTTGCACATAAAAAAAATCTAAGCAATAGGACCCATTTAATCAACTGGCCCAATGGTGGTGAAGACTGCACTTGTTTACAAGATCAAAGCAAATAAAAAAGCCACACAAAACTGCACAAATGATCCAACTGATCCAACTGGTACTATTAAATTTGTCACTTGGTGTCATTCTCCCACAATGTCAAAATGCCACATAACCCCTATTCAGTCTCCAAAAAAAAAAAAAAAAACAAAATTAGATATCATATTCATAGTGAATGATTTGCCTATATAGTGTCAATAAAGAAAAAAAATTCCTACTTTGGTGCTCATTGAAAAAAAATTCCCAAAGTAGTGTTCATGTAGGTAAGGTTTAACACTAAGCTACTTTATTTTTGGTTTGGAACTTCCAAACCTCAATATGAGCTAAAATAATAGTTGGAATATTTTTTTTGAGAAACTGAAGAATATTTGAAACTATTTTCGGTTTGCAATGAAAAAAGTAAAATTGCTTCTCTTGATATTCCTATAGCTAGCCACAAATACTTATTTTTAGAAAAATTTATTGATAACAATTTTAATTCTGTCTCGTCAATTCAAAAAAGTTCTTCGTAATTGTAAATTTAAAATTATCCTTTCAATTGGTGCAACCTTCTCGTAAAGTAGATAATTTATAATTGATAATTTTGTCAAATTTTCCTCGTTTTTATTGGAAAAAACTTTTTTTTTAGTAAAGTAGACAAATAAGTGAACTGCTTAACGTCGTCCTAAATATTTCACTACGCAATCCTAACTTTTTTTTCTACTTCCCCTAACCCATTAAATTAAATGATATTTTTAAACATATTTAAAGGAGAAAGATGACTTTTAATTCTTTGTTGCGATTTTTGTATCTATATTATTGTATCATAATTGATTGTATGTATCACATGTTATATGATATATCTACGAATTATTTTGTCGGTCTAATTTTTATGTTTGAAGTTTCCAAATCAAATTTAGATAAATTTGGTTAAATTTATTTTCTTTATATAAAAAACTATTTTAGAAAAAAAAATTTAATGAGAACTAGAGAATGTGTTGTTTTATTTTTAATTCTACATAAAACTACTATTCTTATGGTTCACAATAAGCTTTGAAAACTCCAAAGCAAAAATAACATAGCATAGTGATATGAACACCATTTTGAGAAATATTTTTAAGTGAGCACTATATTAGGAATTTTTTTCTTTTTCAACTCCATTTAGGCAAATCATTCATTCATAGTGGCCAATATCCTTATGATATGGTTTAGTATGGATGAATGGACTTAAGCCAAATGCCTCACTAAACTTCTCTCCAATCAAAAGTCTAATAGTAAGGCCACTTACACCCTTGTCCACTTACTACAACAAAGATATTCAAATAATGGTGTGGTATAAAACTAATATTCTAAAACTCAAAACTATCCAAGTACAATGTGATCCAATTGAACATCGGGGGACTCCAAGTGGATAACATTCATTGATTTGCAAATCAACAATAAGTCACATTGTCATCAACAAAATTTATTTTTTATGTGTCTTGTTCATGTGGACAAGCCTACGACCACCAGTGAGCTCGTGTGTACAAGCCCACATCAGGGCCGACCCTAAGGGTAGGCCCAAAGGGCTACCGCCCAGGGTCCCGTTTTATAAATCAGAAAATAAGGTTGGAAGGGGCGTCTATAATAGTATTTTAAAAAACCAAAAATCAAACTTAAGGCCCAAAATAAATGGTAACCGGGGCCCAAAAGGAAAAATTGAACATGGAAAATAGAAAAGACTCTTTAATCAACTGACAACCATCTTTAATATTCTTGGAAAACTAATACCTAGAAAGCTAATAGCCTAATACCTAGCTTCATTTTGATTTTAATTTCAAGCTCACATCTTTATTTAGGCTTCAATCAACAACCTTTCACCTTCATTATTCATCAATGACAATTTGGATAATTGTTAATATTTTTGTTGTTTAAATAGAACCCAATTTCAATTTTTTTTCTTGTTCCGATTTCCAATCACTACTCTCCTCAATTCTTTCACTTTTCATTTCGTTTTTTAATAGCAAATTTATTATTTCATTTTACAATTTCAATAATTTCGTAAGTGGTATTAGCTATTTTGCTTGTATATAGTTGTATTCTTGCTAATTTCAATCTACTAAGATGTGGATTCAGGAGTTTCATTTTATAAAAACAACAATAACAATAATTTCAATTTGCAAATTTCAATCTACTGACAAAACACATAAAAATTTGCAAATTGCAAAGGTGATATGTGTGTTGTGATGTCAAGGTCAGTGCCTCTATCTTCATTTACATTTGAAGATTGAATGATTGATTTTAATGTGGCAAATTGAATATCGATTATTTATTTATTTGTTTGATTTATTGATTATTTGACTTTCTAATTGCAATTTGATTATAATGTGATAGCATGAATATTGATTATTTGATTATAATGACAATTTTACTATGTTGTAGCATTGATTTTTTTGATTTATATAGGATAATTGTACTAGATTATAGAAAACTATCTCAATTATGAATTTTTGCTATAATTATCAGGTTATAGCTAAATTTCAAGGTCATAGAGAGTTAGAATATTGATAAGAGAAAAAAATTACTTCATATTAGGTGTTATTGTTTTTATTATTTTAATTTTTCATATATGTTGCTTAGAAAACATCTATCCGGAAATGCAAAAAGAAAAAAGAGAAAGTGTAATGAAGAGTTATTTAAATCACTATAAGGTTGTTGGCCCATTTGGTTTTGATGATGACTTAAACTTTTATAAACAAACAATTGTGTTTGAGATTGTTTTGATAGGTCATATATCCAATCATTAAAAGATCGTCGATGACACCTTAGGAAGTTGTGGAAGAACATTGCTACTCTACGTCATATACTAGAAGGTATGAAACAGTTTCAAGATTGTTCAAAATCGAAGACTGTCCAAACGGAGACAATGCAGTGTTCCCAGCACAACTGGTCCGAAAATTAGTCAATAAGATATTAAGCAAATACTCCCTCCGTTTTCATTTGTTCTTCCCATTTGGAATCTGGGAAGAAACCAATATAAATTATGATGACAAAATAGATACTATGAGAGTTGAGTAAAATAATATAAAAAATAAAGGTTCTATTGATTAAAGTGTAAGTGTAATAATATCATTAAATTTCATTGGGTGTATGTAAAGTAAATGCATTGGGAATTAACATGTAAATTAATTTTTATAGATTAGAGTGTAAGTGTAATGATTTCCTTGAATTCTATTGGTTACTAAAATAGAAAGATTCTAAATGAGAAGAACTTTTAAAAATTTCCAAATGGGGAAAGTGGGAAGAACATATGAAAACAGAGGGAGTAATTTTTATTTTTATGTTTCTTTTTATTTTGTTGATTCGGATGAAAAAATAAGTTAGCATAAGGATTTAATTTGGAAATTAAATTAACTAACTTTTAAAATACTTAATCCTAAAATATCTCCCTAAAAATAGGATCTCATCTATTTTTAACTAAAAGACAAAAATAACTTGGAGTAACTCCCAAGTATCTATACCCACTACTTCACGATTCATGCCCACTACTCCCACATCATTAGATCATGGGTTTATGGCTAAACCTAATTTCTATGGGTATATAAATGTTTTTTTTAACCGGCACATGGGTGGAAAAGATTAATCACGTAAAAAATCCATTCGAGTGCCCACATAATATTTCGTGAGATCAAGATCAAGAAGAGGAAATTCTAAGTGTTCTTAATTGCCAATTAATTCCATAAATATTTACTTGTGTTATTCTTTGTTTTTTCATCCAATCTTAGAGAATTTCTTTGTATGGTTTTTATGAGTGTGTAAGTTAGACTTTGGGAAGTCTAAGGGGGAATAGTGAGAAGTTTATGTAAAAGAGAGAAAAGAGAAACGAGAAGGAGGAACACGAGAAGGAGAAGAGAAGGAGAAGAGTAGTTTTATGTAATAAGAATTGTAATTACATAAAATATTAGTAAGAGAAGTTGAAATCCCTAGTGGGTCGTGGCTTTCTTTCTTTTAAGGCCAAGAAAGTTTTCCACGTTAAATCTTTGTTTTCTTTTAAGTTTCTTTATATTGCTTTGGGTATTTTTCATTATAAAAATTCCGTAAGAAAAACAGGGCGAAAATAACCCTAAGAGCAACACAACAATTCACCCCCCCTCTTGTTGCGTTCTTCATCTCTAAGTGTTTCTACAAAGGTGTTATTTACAAAAGAATTTTTTTAACATCTACTATTGTTCTTTAAGGGCCCCATATTAAAGGATTTCGCCTAGGGCCCCCAAAATGTCAAAGACGGCCCTGGCCCACATAAGATGAGAGTTGATCACACACAAACTTGATGATGTTTCTTCCCAAAACCATATTGAAGTAAGAGTAGCCCATTAAACTTATATGCTAGTCAACATTTGACTAGACATGTGGGAAGAACTCCCCCTCACATGTGAGCCCACAGGTTTTTATGAATTGAAGGCCCCTAGGAATTGTCATGGGCTTGTGTGTACAAGCCTACGACCATCAGTGGGTTTGTGTGTACAAGATTGCATAAGAGGAGAGTTGACTATACACAAACAAATGTGATTCCAGCTCAAAACCATATGGTAGTAGAAATTGCACACCTAGCTGTAGGAAAGTAGAAATTTAGAATATTATTTTTAGAATGTTGACTTGTTTCTTTTAGCTTAGACTAGTCTTAATTACTAATTTAGGATATATGTTTTTGTATATATGCACCCATGTATCCATATTGAAAGTTAATACAAAATCAGTATTCAAACCCTAAATCTTAACCTTTTCCCGTCTTTCATGGTATCAGAGCCGATGGTGTTTTCCGGCGACCGATAATCGGTCCACCATACGGTGTTCATCATATACCAGAATCTTACCTGAAATGGAAAACAAAACCCAACTGATGTCATTGACTCCAATGTTGCAACCTCAGTGGTTAAACACCAACAATGGAGTCTCCATCACTAATCCTTTCTTACCAATAACCAAACCAAAAAATTTCCAACCCAGATAAAAAAAAAAAAACGAAGGACCAAATGCCTTCATTTCCAAACAGAACAACCCATTTCTTTCAAACAATTCGAAATTTTCAACCCAATACTTCTTTTAAGAGGATTAACCACTGCTTTATCCCCTTACCTCAAGGGAAAGCCGCCACCAAGGTCACGACTTTCTGGACCGGCGGCAAGGCAAACCTTGTAACTCCCTCAATCGACGTTCAAACAACACAAGTGAACCACAAAGAAGATGGTAAGAGACCACCACCGTGCATTGGAAAGTAAGGTCACGGGCATACATGGTGAAAGTGACGGCACATCAATAGAAAAAAGGGAGTGGGAAAAGCAATCAGAAATTGGGGAGTGGGAAAAGCAATTAGAAAAAGTAGAGTGGGAAAGGCAATTAGAAAAAGTTGAGGGAACCCATTTACATGAGAGAGAAAGAAACAAATCTGAAAATGAGAAAGGAGTAGATGCAACTTACCCTAATAAGGCTATTTATAGCCGTTGTAAAGAGCCTATGTCTAAGCCCTCATCCCAGCAACAACCTAGGCCCACAAAATATAGTAATAAGATTGCATCTCAATCCCAGTTGGCGTGTGGGCCCACTTATTCACACGACCCAGCTTTTCCCTCCTTACCTAATTCCCTCATTTTTTCCAAAACAAATCAACTTGGGCCCACTTATTCACAAGGCCCAGATTTTCCTTCCTTACCTAATTCCCTTCATTTTTCCAAAACAAATCAACCTTCTCCACCATGTGGGCCTGGCACCTCACACGACCCAACTCCTATTTCTCCTTCCTTTTCACGTAAACACCACTCTTTCCATCCATGTGGGCCCCTTACTCCACATGGCCCAACTTCTAATTTCTCTCATTATTCTTATTTCCCTTCCTTTGGGCTCTATATCTCCCACGACCCAACTCATGTCCCACTACCAAATACATCCCATTCACCCATACGACCCAAGCATACCACACACTCCTCATCTTGGATTTTCGATTGCGGGGCCACTGATAGTATGACATATGATCCCTCTGACCTCGTCCATACAAGTCCCTCTTCCCGCACATAAATTCAGACTGCCAGTGGGGAACGTGTCGATGTTACTCAAGCTGGGCCAGTTGAAATCTCTCCCGAAATTAACTTGGAAAATTGCCTCTTGATTCCTAGTTTAAAACTCATAAACTTTTATCTGTTAGTCAATTGACTAAAGAGCTTAGTTGCACTGTTACTCTGTCCTCCACTGATTGTGTTGTGCGCGGTGCTCGAATTGGGAGAATTATTGGACGTGGTACTGAACGGGAAGGCTTGTACTATGTGGATGAGGCAACTAAAATGGGTCATACTTTGCTTGCTCATGGGTCACCTGATCATCAAATGCGGATGTGGCATAGGCGTCTTGGTCATCCTTCATTAGGCTATTTGAAATGTCTCTTTCCATCTCTTAATAATTGTAATGCATCTCTGGATTGTGAGGCATGTGTCCCAGCTAAGAGTCATAAGCATACTTATTTTCCGATTCTGACCCACAGTATAAAACCATTTGCTTTGATTTACTCTGATGTTTGGGGCCCAGCTCCTGATTCTAATACATATGGTTTTTCATACTATGTTTTGTTTGTGGATGATTGTACTCGCATGAGTTGGGTGTACTTCTTGAAACACAAATCTGAGGTGTTTGATGTCTTTGTGAAATTCTACAACATGCTTATAACTCAGTTTCAAGCCCAACCTCAAATCCTCAGGTCCGACAATGGGGGGAATACATAAACTCGGACATGAAACACTTCATCTCAACCCACGGCTTGATTCATCAGACTACTTGCCCAAACACTCCATAACAAAATGGGGTTGCCGAGCGGAAAAAACCGCATACTCCTTGAGATGACCCGAGCACTTATGTTTGAATCTCATGTCCCAGCTCATTTCTGGCCAGAAGCAGTTGCCACTGCCACCTACCTGACTAGCCGCCTTCCCACAAAAGCCCTCTAATTCAAAACTCCTTTGGAAAAACTCTTCAGACCCATACTACTATTCCATCTTCTCATTCCCTACCCCCTCGAGTATTTGGATGTGTTGTATTATATGTTCACCTTCCCAAACAAGCTCGAAACAAACTTGAACCTCGTGCTGTTAAGTGTGTTTTTATTGGATATGGGGTCAATCAGAAAGGGTATCGATGTTTTGATCAAATAAACAACAAAATGTACACCACCATGGACTGCGACTTCTTTGAGAGTTCATATTACTACCCCCGGCTTAGTCCTTAAGGGGAGACTGTGAGTGGTGACGACCTACGCTGGTTAACATATTCGATTGCTATCAATCCAGATCTTCTAATCGATCATGATCCTACAGAAAAAGTAGGTAATGCCACAGTTGGTGTTGCTGATGATATAGTACATCCTCCTTCTCAGCCTACTCCTATCCTGTCTGAGGCATCTGGGGAACAATCTGAACAAGAGGTAATTCCTGAGACTGAGACTTTGATTGATGTTGCCAATGAAGTTCTTAGTGCTGAGTCACCTCGCACATATGAGTTACCCCCAAGGAGTACGAGGGGTGTTCCTCCAAGGAGATATGATCCAGAGTATGAAGCACAACGATCGAGATACCCAGTGAACAAAGAAAGTAATGAGAATCTCTCGCAAATAGCTGTTGCCTTCAATACTTCTCTCTATTCCAATGATGTGCCTCGTACGGTTGAAGAAGCTCTTTGGGATCCAAACTGGAAAAGGGCAATGGAAGAAGAAATTTCAGCTCTTGACAGAATTGAAACATGGGAAAGATGTGAGATACCAAAGGGGAAAAAGACAGTTGGATGCAAATGGGTATATACCATCAAATATCAAGCAGATGGCACTATTGAGCGGTATAAAGCTAGATTGGTAGCACAAGGATACACTTAGTCTTATGGGGTGGATTACTCCGAGACCTTCTCTCCAGTGGCAAAGATTGATACGATCCGAGTTTTGTTCTCTATTGCGGCGAACAAAGACTGGCCTCTACACCAGTTTGATGTGAAGAATGCCTTCCTACACGGGAAAATTGAAGAATAAGTGTACATGAAGCCTCCTCCGGGTTTCTCAGATGATTATAATACAGAAGATGGCTGCAAGTTGAATAAGGCTCTTTATGGCCTGAAACAATCTCCTAGAGCCTTGTTTGGGAGATTCACCGCAGCAATGACAAAGTTTGGGTACAAGCAGAGCAATTCTGATCACACCTTATTCCTCTAGAGGAAAAACGGTCGTATTGCTTGTCTGATCATCTATGTGGATGATATGATTATTACAGGAGACGATAAGGAAGAGATCTGTACACTCAAGGAACAATTGTTTCGCGAATTTGAAATGAAAGACTTGGGGCAACTTAAGTATTTCCTTGGAATTGAAGTACTAAGATCCAAAGGAGGTATTTTCATCAGTCAAAGAAAATACATTCTTGATTTGTTAGCAGAGACAGACATGGTTGATTGTAAACCTGTAGAAACACCTATTGTTGCGAACCATGGTCTCCAAATGATCGAAGGTGAAAAACTAGCTAATAGAGGACAATATCAGAGAATGGTGGGCAAACTCATTTACCTTTCTCACACACGCCCAGACATTGCATATGCCGTTGGAGTGGTAAGTAGATTTATGCATCGACCACAAATTCATCATATAACAGCTGTCATGAGAATTCTAAGGTACCTGAAAGGTACAAGTAGCAAGGGGATTCTATTCAGGAAGAATGATCACCTAGATCTCCTTGCCTACACAGATGCAGATTGGGCAGGAGATAGAGATGACATAAGATCAACTTCGGGGTATTTTACACTGGTTGGGGGAACTTGGTTACATGGAAAAGTAAAAAGCAAAAGGTGGTAGCCCTATCAAGTGCAGAGGCTGAATTCAGAGGTATTGCCAAGGGAATCACAGAGATTATGTGGTTGAGAAAGCTCCTGAGCAAATTACACTTTCCACAGAAGAAGACATGCAAGTTGTATTGTGATAACAAGCCTGCCATCAGCATCTCAGAGAACCCAGTTCATCATGACCGAACAAAGCATGTAGAGATCGATAGGCATTTCATAAAGGAGAAACTTCAGAAGCAGATAATAAGTCTTCCCTTTGTGAGATCGAAAGATCAGTTAGCAGACATCCTTACAAAGGCTGTTACTTCAGAAGCATTCGAGTAGACTTTATGCAAGTTAGGTATTGGTGACTCGAAGACCTAACTTGAGAGGGAGTGTAGGAAAGTAGAAATTTAGAATATTATTTTAAGAATGTTGACTTGTTTCTTTTAGCTTAGACTAGTCTTAATTACCAATTTAGGATATATGTTTTTGTATATATGCACCCATGTATCCATATTGAAAGTTAATACAAAATCAGTATTCAAACCCTAAATCTTAACCTCTTTTTCGTCTTTCACTAGCTTATTTCCTAGTCAAAATTTCACTAGATTACCGAAGCAGGGTCACAGAGTAGCATTTTCTCAACAAGGGTGTTTATTTTTGGAGAAATATTTCCCCCAAAAATAATATTTTTCTTTCAATTTCTTTTGTTTGGTTTGACAAGGGAATTAAAAAGAAAATTGCGGGTGAAAAAGTGTTTCCATCGCTCTGGAACTCTGCAAACATTTCCACTTAAGATGAATAACAACCAATTTTCTTCCGCCCTTCAATTCTCATGACCTCTTTTTGCCCTAAGAGAAGAGTTGATGATCATATAATCAACAAAAGAGATTGTAATAAATGTTTGTCCTTCCATGGTTTTACCCCATAATTCATAGTTGTTTAAATCACTGTCTGAAGTTAATTAAATAACATAGACTCTTCCCCCAATCTAGATAACTTTTTTTATATTTCCCCATCAATTGAAAGCAAACAAATTAAAATAAGAACAAGAAAAAATGACCATATTATTATAAAGTATTCATTTGCAAATAAACAATGCACAATGGACAATGGTGGTGGGCAAATAGGTACTGCTCCTATAAAATTAATAAGAATAATAGACAAAATGTAGTAAAATTTGCAGGACTGAAGAAAACTAACCTGATACTCTGATGAAAACATTTTGCAATCCGCTGCTCGACAAGAGCAGATGCCGTTCCCAGGTTTTTGGATGCTAAATGAACGGTTGTTTAGCCTAGCCGCCTTTTTTTAAAAATATTTGTAGTTTATCGTCGAGTAAATTTTGGTAATTAGGAAAAACTGCCGGAAAATATTGCCGATTTCACATAACTAGGGCCAGAGGGTGATTAATGTTTACTGGATTGTGATTATGGTGGATTATGTTGGCCCATTTGGTTTTGATGATGACTTAACTTTTATAAATAAACAAATTATTTTTGAGATTGTTTTGATAGGTCATATATCCGATTATTAAAGATCGTCGATAACACCTAAGAAGTTGTGGAAGAACATTACAAGTCTACGTCATATACTAGAAGACATGGAACAGTTCCAGATTGGTCCAAATCGAAGACTGTCCAGACAGAGACAATGCGGTGTTCCCAACGCAACTGGTCAGAGAAAAAGGTCAACGAGATATTAAGGAAATAAATTTTTATTTTTATTTTTCTTTTTATTTGGTAGTACGGGTGAAAAACTAATTAGCATAAGGATTTAAATTGGCAATTAAATAACTAACACTTAAAAGGATTAATATTTTAAGATCCTAAATTATCTCTTTAAAAATAGGATCTTATCTATTTTTAGCTAAAAGACAAAGGTTACTTGGAGTAACTCCCAAGTATTCTTACCCATTATTTCCACGTTTATTGCCCACTACTCCCACATCATTAAATCATGGGTTTATGGCTAAAATTATTCTTATGGGTATATAAATGGAATTTTCATAACCAGCACAAATTGGCGGAGAGAAATATTCATGTAAATTCAGTCGAGTGCCCATCAAATAATTTTGTGAGATCCAAATCAAGAAAGAGGAAAGATTAAGTGCTTTTA
The DNA here is from genome assembly GCA_019776075.1 of Amaranthus palmeri. Classification (NCBI taxonomy): domain Eukaryota; kingdom Viridiplantae; phylum Streptophyta; class Magnoliopsida; order Caryophyllales; family Amaranthaceae; genus Amaranthus; species Amaranthus palmeri. Next base: position 80,108 of record JAAKBH010000779.1, read on the forward strand.
ATTGCCAATTAATCCATTAAATATTTCCTTGTGTTATTCTTAGTTTTTACATCCATTTTGAGAATTCTTTTGTACGGGTTTTTATTGAGTGTGTAAACTTAGACTTAGGGAAGTCTAAGGGGAAATTTAGAGAATCTTGTGTAAAGAGAGAAGAGAAGCGAGAAGGAAAATTCAAGAAGGAGAAGTAGAATAGGCCAAGAGAAGAGGAGAGAAACTTTATGTAATAAGAAGTGTAAATTACATAAAATATTAATAAGAGAAGTTTAAATCGATCCCAAGTGGTTGTGGCTTTCTTTTTTTTAAGGCCAAGAAAGTTTCCACGTTAAATCTTTGAGTTCTTGTAGTTTATTTTTATTGCTTTAAGTATTTTTCAAAGTATAATTCCGCAAGAAACAGGGCGAAAAATACTCCTAAGGGCAACACAACAATTCACCCCCCCTCTTGTTGCGTTCTTTATCTCTAAGTGTTTCTACAGATTATTATTCTTTTTTTTTTGAGATGAGGTGGATTATTATTCTTATTAAAAAGTTTTATTTTTGATAACTTTTAAAGTAAATGGGCCAAATTTTGTTTACAACTAGTTGTGGCCCCAAGTTACACTATCGATTTCGATAATGTTACTTTAAAAACTTTAATAACAAAAATACAAATATAAATACTAGATTGTCAACGTGTTGCAACAACAGCCCAGTAGCGTCAGTGGAGCAGCTCATAAATGAAGGTAACAACCAGCAAAGAACAATATATGTATAACTCATTTGAGACTAAGCAGACCAATCAAGAACAAGATCAAAAAGCACAATAGAGAATTAAAAAAGGGATAGATAGCTTATTGAAAAATTACCAATGTTAGTGCTTCTTGAAGACTGCTCTTCAATATCTTTGCAATTTGAAAAGCATCAGACATTCAACATTAGAAGCATCTTGAAGACTGCCCTTCAATGCCTGAAAACTAAGCAATATGCAATTATTTGCCTCCAAAGAATTGGGCTGCACATACCAGTAGCTACATCCCACAATAGCATACATGCACAAACAAAGTGTATTAGACCAATACACACAGCAGTAGCTACATCTAAGCACGATTCATAACGAGGATACATCTAGAGAATGTCTAAAATCTACAAAAGTCTGAATTCGTAGCACATAAAGCGTTCAAAAGATGTGCACAACACAAATAACCCAAAAAACAATCATAGTAGAAGTTTAGGAGGCCGTGTTTAAAACTTCATTCCATCTAGCCAAAGTCAAAAGAACCCAAAAGCAATCATAGTAAATCTTTAGCAAGTGCTGTCATCAGGTTTAGAACTGCATTCGATATGTCCAAACTCTAAACGACGACGTACTTGCAGTTCTTGTGCTGGTGGATTCGGTGAAGATGATAGGCAGTTGTAGATGGATTAGAGTTAGGTGTTAGAGAGGTATATGGATCTGTAGCAACAGAATTGGAGGAAAATAGTTGCGCACTTTCTGACTTTGTAGCTGTTAGAGAACCGACAACAACTTCACTTTGGTTTATGGGCTTCGATGCAATGGTGGTTTGGAGCTGTCCGATCGGTGACTGATTTGCTTGTGTTGGAAGCGGTTCGACCAAAATCGATTTTAACACCCACTTTAGGACTCCGTTCTTTGATAACGCTGTTGTGGGGCCTACTTCAATGCATATAACTTTATTTCTAAATGAACTTGCTATCTCTTCGTATGTAGTAATCTCTTCCTGTTTATGCAAAAACATATTAATATTTCCAATTTTTCTTCAAGAAAAAAAAAATTTACAAAACTTACAGAAGTTGTGGGAGCATATAAAGCATCAATTGTTTTTCCAAACAACTTAGCCACATCATCATTGAAAGCTGTGAGATTGATAGAGTCAGTGTCATCAACAACATCGAATGTTAGAGCTAATCTGAAAATTTGGCAAAGTAAGAGAAAAGATTCATCATAGAAGAACAAGAATGTTAACAAATTGTACTTGCTTAATGAATAAAATTAGTGGGGGAACCTGGGCATAGAAATGGAGTCTTTTTTGTGTCACCATGGACAAGTATAACCTTTATACTTATGTGTCTGTTTTCTTGTTGCAAGAGCCACCCCCTAAAAATTTCCGAATATCATCATAGCTGCATGTGGGAATGAATGCTTTAATAAAATAGCGCTCATCTTGTATTTTGTTGTTAGCCTGTATATTGTAAAAAGTACTATTGTAAGTTAAGTTATTTGAAAATGCTAAGATAATAATAAGAATTAATATAAAGTATGAAGTAATACTTTTTTTGTTCTTAATGAAATCTATCGTTGTGTGGCCCCGTTGTTGCAGTGGTGTGCGGGTTTCTAGAACCTGCGCTTACCGTTCATCAAGCAATTTTCCATATGTAGAGGCCCTATGTAAATGAAACTACAGTTATTATAAGTTGTATAAAGCAAAGTAGAGTTTTATGGGTGGAATGAGAGTTGGCAAAATTGAGCTAATGATAAACAAAACTCTGAGCTGATGAATATAACTAAGGTTAATAATTCAATTCTGATTTTAACAGTGACCTTCAAAGTTTGAGAGCAAATTCAAATGAACATGCTATATAATAGATGGTTTTTTTGGTCGTCACGAAAGCCTCTAATCAAACAAAATTTATAAACACCCTTAACTAACACTACACAAGTGTAGTGGCAAGTAGGGGGTCGATCCACAGGGAGACGAGTGCGAGACTTAGGGCCTCTTTAAGTATTGGGGGACCATGTATTGGAAGATTGGATACGGGTTAGACTACTACTACAACTACGAAAACAAAGAAGAACCGGAATGGGGTTAACTCACTTGTGACGGCTATCCTATGGTATAGGTATGATTTCCTTTGGTTTGATGAGAGAGAAGTGGAACACAATACAATGAGTGATCCGATCCTGGATTGGGCTTGGGATCACCTCCGAAAATCTCATCCTCCTTACTCTCATAAGTGAAGACAAGAAAATCGGCAACAAAAGTCCACTATCCGTCAATACTCCCCTACTCTCGTAGGCGGAGGGGAAAACTCCTAATTAAAGGGGCGATTGCAAGGTTCAACTCTCGTCGATCACTTGGAACCGACTCCATTTATTGAGCAACGATTTAGATTACTCCGGGATCTAACCCTCGTTGGGCTCCCAAAAGGAACCATGGCAACCCTCAAACAATGAATAAAGCTACCCTTCTACTAAGTCTCCATTCAAACCATTATCAACCAATATTCCACCATTATCAAGCTATGAACAAGGGTTGAGCTAACCCCAAACCCTAACTAACTACTCACTAATCAACATCACAACTAACCAAAACATTAACAACATGTATTCCAAGCATTCAAACATCAAAAATATAAAAATGAACAAGACAAGAATAAATAAGCAATAACAAATGAAAAGATCATAAACTAACTAAAACTAATAAATAGACAATTAAATACTTAAAATTTATAAGATTAGAAATTACCCATAAATTTTGAAGGAGATTTAAGAATAAATGACAAAAACCCATAAATACATATCATCAAACTCCATCCACACATAATAACCCCACCATCACTAAGCTATCCTCTAGGTAAGAAGAGGGACAATTTGGCTAATGTGGGGGCTAAACAATGTGGCTACAAAAGAATAGGAAAAGGAAAAAACTTGGCTTATCGTAAAGTCATATTACGTTCAGGGTAGGCTATTTGGCTGTGTAGCTTAATTCTAGCGAACATGTTATCATCCCTGGTCTCAAGAAAAGCTAACTACGCTGGAGAAGAACCGGCACAATACTTAGATCCCCTAACTAGCACTCAAAATGAATGGAACTCGCAAGGTGTCCAAGAAGGCTCAATACTCACAGGCTAGTCGAAATGCGCCTCTAAAGGTAGTCATCCAAGCCACCAACCTAGCAAACCCCAGTTCCCCCAAGCTATGTGGAAAATAGTCAGACTCTAGGTCCCAAAACATGCACAGGGCTAAGACAATACGAGTTTGCATAAGATCAGACCACAGAAGTACACACCAAAAGCTCGCATGCTAGTTTCGCAACATAGCCATTTATTGAAAACAAAACATGAATATGCAATCTATACACTATTTCATGAATGCAAGAGGAATATGAAAAAAAAAATACAAAAATGATATATGCAATGAACTAACCTATAACTACAAAAACTAAATGCACAAACAAACGGGTGAAAGTGACAATAGTGTTGACCATCTCTTCCCCAAGCCAAGCCTTTGCTAGCCTCTAGCAAAGAAGGAGAGAAAAGAGAAAGATGAAACATTAATAACCATGGTCAGCAGGATTGTCGTGACACCCAACACAAACACACACTAGCCAATAACAAAGAGAGAAGAAGGTCATATCTAGGCTAGGAGGGCTTTCACTTTAACACTCCCATAACTAGGTCCAAATTTTAAAAACACTTTTAAAGAAACTAAAACCTACTCATGGGAGGTTACCGCCATATCTATTTCTAAGAAAATAAATGTAAGGCTTAACGATTATAAAATTAACTTAATAAAACTGAAATCCGACAATAGGGTCTTACAACTTAAGAAAAGACTTAAACGCAATATATGTCCATATAATACTTAAACAACTGAAAATAAACAACTGACATAAGACTCTAATAATAATAGTTATAACTCTAGGTGATCTCACTCCACAAACCCCACGTAATCAACCACCTGCGAAATAAGAATACAAGAAAACAAGGGAAAACTCCCAAAATCAGATAAACTGAGTAATCTCAACTCCATCCCGTAAAACAGTTTAGTTTGAAAATATTTTAAGAAAATAAAAAAATATAATTGAGTTGAAATAATTATAGAAAATAAAGTATTATCAAGCTCAGTTAAATATGAAATTTTATGAGTATAAAAAAATAGAATAAAACAAAACACAAGCCAATTAATTAATTTGATATTTAATGGCGACAACACATATATCCAATTTTAAATTGAGGGAATGAGAACGACAGTAGGCCGAGGCTGTAACCCTATACCTACTTCATCAAGAGGTCGTCACCCCAAAATAATTCATCAAGGCCAGCAGAGTAGTCTCAGGTAACCCTAGTGTATACACCCCTTCTACTTGGATCACAACAAATAGAAGGAAGACCAAAAAGCGTATCGAGCATCAAAAATAATAATAATAACCTGTCGGCAGCTATACTAACCAAACAGGGCAGCCTGTTCATCACTCTTATACTTGGATCACAACAAATATAAGAGCTTCATTCCCATCATTATACTTTACGTGATTTAATATATTTTAATAATTAGTCGCGAGCACAGAAAATATTACATCATACATTTTATGTAAAATGATCATAAGTTTTCCCAATGAATATATTTCAGAAATATCCAACTGAAATCTCATTTGTCTAATCACCTTTTTAACATCAATTTGGTGACAACAACAATTAAATCATAATTATTTCTCTTTCGACCCAAATCGTCTTTAAATACCATAATTAAAATAATAGTATAATTTTCATAAAATAATAAGATAAATATTTTCTTTCCAATTTAAAACCATATCAAACTTGGTTATTAAAATAATAATACAAGTTTTATTTAAAAAAATAAATAATTTTAAACTCAAGGTTTGACAAAAAAAATATTCAAGATAAATTGAGAATTAAATTATAAAACATAATGTCACATAAAATAATATCATACAAATCATGTAGCACATTGGCACAAGTTAATATCACATAGCACATAATACTAACGGGATAATCCTAAATAGATGGACATCGAAAATTACCTTGTTATGCGATCCTAGATAAACGTATGCTTCTAGTTATCTTGACTCACGTATCCGCTGTCTACACGATAAAATAAGAGGTCTCAAATTAATACCCGAATCAACCAAAACAAAATAAATTAATTAAAAGACTTTCGGTTAAAATATAATTTATTTAAAAAGACAAATTTTAAAATGATAGTTTAAACTTTAAAAGATTAAAGATGGAAGAATAACTTTTGGAGATAAAGACAAAGTTTAAGTAATAAAACTAAAAGAGGAAAATAAAATAAAATAAAGAAAAAGGAAGTAAGAGTCATAAAATGGGTTTTGTAGTTGTACCCATTCCTTATGGAAAACAGAAAAAGACAAAAAAAATTTAAATACTAATAATTAAATAAAAAAAGGATTTATAAAAAGGAGAAATAGAAATAATAATGAAAACAAGAAATGAAGTTTATGGGTTTCAATACCCACGACAAACAAATCAGGAAGAAGGGAAAGAGAGAGAGATAGATAGATAGATAGATAGAGAGAGAGAGAGAGAGAGAGACAGAGAGAGACAGAGAGAGAGAGAGAGAGAGAAAGAAAGAAGAAAAAGCATGCTCGGTGGCAGCCGGCCAGCGGCGCCGGTGACTGCCGTCCCACGGCGGCAACACCCCGGTGGTCCTCCTCTCGCCGCAAGGTCAGAAACCATTTTTTTTTTGAATTTTTTTTCTTAAAACTTTTCAGATTAAAAACACTTTGAAATAAGTGAGATTCATACCCTTTTGATCTCAAATTCTACCTTCTTTTGCTTGAAATAGTTTTTCTTGAACAAGAGAGAATATGGGAAGGAAAGCTTTTGAGGGTTTGGTAAATGAAATTTCTGGTAAAGGGTCCAATTTATAGTATAGGGTATGTCAGTTACTTGAGGTTAGATTAAGGGATTAGTGGAAGGTAATGGGAAGGATTGAGATGCGGAAAATATCAGTTTAAAAACTGATTTACGGTTCTTCCTTCTCAAAAACTAATTTTCAGTTTGTTTTTCTAAAATATAAGTTTTTTTTTAAAGTTTTAAAATATCAGTTTAAAGTTTTTTACAAAAAAACGGTTTTCTAAAATTACCGTTTTAAAGTTTTTAAAATCTCTGAAAAGTTTTAAAATAATTCTATTTCTTTTTTTTTTAAAAAAAAAGTGGGATTACATACACTCCCCCTTAAAACAAAAGTTCGTCCTCGAACTTAAAGTTAAACTCAAAATATAAACTTGGACGGTATGATAGACTCGCATCACCCCCCTATTTTAAAAAGTTTCGTCCTCGAAACTCGACATATCTGTTCAAAAAGCTCGGGGTACCGCTTTCTCATGTCATTTTCGGTTTCCCATGTTGCTTCCTCTTTTTGTTGGTTCGTCTATAATATCTTAACCAACTTAATTTCCTTGTTCCGGGTACATCTTGTTTTGGTATCAAGGATTTTTACTGGTTTTTCTTCAAAGGTAAGGGATTCATCAAGTTCAATGGTTTCAGGTTGTATAATATGGGAAGGGTCATTGATATATTTTGGGAGTTGGGATACATGGAAGACATTGTGGACTTTGGCTAGGTTCATAGGTAAGGCTAATCTATAGGCTACTTCCCCAATTCGTTCCAAAATATGATAAGGACCTATTAAACGTGGACTCAATTTACCCTTCCTACCAAATCTCATGACACCCTTGGTTGGTGACACTTTGAGCAAAACTTTTTCAACTACTTCAAACTCTAACGCTCGCCTCCTTTTGTCTGCATACGACTTTTGACGATCTTGCGCGCCTCTCATACGTTCCTGAATCATCTTCACCTTCCTTGTAGTCTCCTCAATCATTTCTGGTCCTAACCCCAACGACTTATTAATATCATTCCAACATATAGGACTCCTACACTTTCTTCCATATAGAGCTTCATAAGGTGCCATTCCTATGCTAGAATGAAAACTATTATTGTAAAAAAAACTCTACATATCTCAGATTATCCTCCCAAGATCCTCCAAAATCCATAACACATGCTCTTAACAAATCCTCAAGTGTCTGAATCGTTCTCTCTGTCTGACCATCTGTTGTTGGGTGAAACGCATTACTGAACTTTAATATCGTGCCAACTGCTTCCTCTAACACCTTCCAAAATTTGGACAGAAACCTCGAATCTCTATCCGATACAATGTCCTTAGGCACACCATGCAATCTCACTACTTCCTGAAAATATGCATCTGCCATCTGTTGCATTGTCCAAGTGTTCTTCATTGCTATGAACCTTGCTGTGTTTGTTAATCGATCCACTATCACCCATATGGCATTCTTCCCTATTTTCGACCTTGGTAATCCTACTACAAAGTCCAGCAAAATCGACTCCCATTTCCATCCAGGTACTTCTAATGGTTGCAATTTTCCCCCCGGTTTCACATGTTGAATTTTCACTTTCTGGCATGTTAGACGCTTCGCCACATAGTCTACAACTTCACGCTTCATGTTTGGCCACCAAAAGTTCTTCTTAAGATCCTTGTACATCTTATCACCACTAGAATGTACTGAATAGCGTGAATTATGGGCTTCCGTCATAATCTTAGTCTTAAGATCCTCATTATGCGGTATGCACCATCTTCCTTTACACTTCATTACACCATTTGCATCACTTTCAAACTCAGGTGCTTGACCATCCTCCTCTAGCTTCTCCAACTTAGTAAACCAGCTATCTGTGATCTGCTTCACTCTAATTTCCTCAACAATGTCGGACTCGACCATCATTCCATTCAATTGAGTACTCACATATCCATACTCAACCACTTCTAAGTTCATCCTCCGAATCTCTTCACACAACTCATCTGCCAAAATTAATGCGTTAATTGTATGACTTTCCTTCCTACTCAGAGCATCAGCTACCTTATTTGCCCTTCCTTCACAATAATTCAAATTCAGGTCATAATCCTTAATGAGCTCTAACCATCGCCTCTGTCTCATATTCGAATCCCTTTGAGTGTACAAGAACCTCAAACTCTTATGATCAGTATAAATCTTGCACTTTACCCCAAACAAATAATGTCTCCAAATTTTCAATGCAAAGACTACGACTTCTAACTCTAAGTCATGTGTAGGGTAATTCTTCTCATGCGGCTTAAGCTGCCGTGAAGCATATGCTACCACTTTTCCATCTTGCATCAGCACACAACCTAGTCCATTCTTAGATGCATCTGTAGAAACCTCGTATACTCCACTTTCATTCGGTAAAGTCAGCGCAGGAGCGGAAGTAAGCCTTGTTTTTAACTCTTGAAATGTCGTTTCACACTTCTCATCCCATTGGAACTTAGTAGTCTTCTTCATCAAGTTACTCATAGGCTGAGCGATTCTAGAGAAATTCTTCACAAATTTCCTATAGTATCCGGCTAAACCCAAGAAACTTCTCACTTCTGTCACATTAGTGGGTGTAGGCCAATTCATCACCGCTTGAACCTTTGAGGGATCCACCGTTACTCCATCCTTCGTGACTACATGCCCCAAAAATGCTACTTTCTCTAACTAGAATTCACATTTCGAAAACTTAGCATACAACTTATTTTCTCTTAAAGTCTCCAAAACTTTCCTCAGATGGGTCTCATGCTCCTCTCGATCCTTAGAGTATACCAAGATATCATCAATAAAAACAACTACAAACTTATTGGGTGTTTCAGCCATGTTACTCGATTGTTGACGTCTACGTGATCGGGTGTAAACGTTCGCGTATCGCATAAGCTACCTATATAAGAAAGCTAAGGTTTTACTACTAACGTTTTAATGAGGTTCATACGAACTTATACTTAATATACAAAGGAAACAAGTTGTACATGCAAATATAAACTCATGGAGATGTTCATAAATAAAATACTCAAAATAACAATCCAAACATAATAAATAAAACTAACATAGTTCAAAAATGAAATAAAAGACAAGTAAGAAATAAAAACTAATAACTTCAACCTATCCTACATTCTAGAAATGAGTAATCATCAAAATTACTCTCGTATTGGTTCTTCCCCAAAGTCCTCTTCTGGGTCTTCTTCTGGGTCTTCCTCATAATCTCCTCTAGGTTCATAATTTTTCTCGTCTTCAGATGGAATCAGAATGGGTATGGTGTAGGTGTTATGATCTTCCCCGTCACTTTCGTCCTCGTAGCAGTAAGGATTCTCCGGGACATTATAGAGCCACTTAGATTTAGCATCTACCATTTTCTTTTCTAGGTACTCCAAGGTAAGGAACCACTCTCCGTCTTCATCCGTGTACCTTTCCCAATTTGGTCTCCCATTCTTAATTATGTCATTGTACTCTTTCTTAAGCTCGGCGTAAGGACCTACATCGCTTAAGGTCTTAATAAGGACATCTTCCTGCTTAGGCAGAATGTTATAATCTGAGTTGCCGTAAAACTTATTCAAGTGGCAATTCTCCAAGCATATACAGAGACGATGTACATATGAGGGAATGGGTTCTCCTGCTCTTATGGAAAGTTGATATGGTGCATCATGGAAGTTCCTAACACTTTTCCTAGCGGTACGACGAAAACGAGGCATCTAAAAACAACAAAAGACAACAAAACCGAAAATACAATTAAAAGAAACACATACTACTACTAAGTACGTGAAAGTACTTCAAAACAATAAGCCCGATTGTCCACATTCTCATAGTTTATTTTAATTTACTTAAATTATTCAAGACAATTATACCTCTTACCATTTCACCTATTTAAATTTAAGCTTTTATAAACTTTAGATCCTAAACAACTCTAAGCTTTGACCAAAACGAACCTAAGGTACTGATACCACTTTGTAACACCCTATAACTAGGTCCAAATTTTAAAAACACTTTTAAAGAAAACCTGAGCTAAAACCTACTCATGGAAGGTTACCGCCACATCTATTTCTAAGAAAATAAATGTAAGGCTTCACGATTATGAAAATAACTTAATAAAACTGAAATCCGACAATAGGGTCTTACAACTTAAGAAAAGACTTAAACGCAATATGTGTCCATATAAAACTTAAACAACTGAAAATAAACAACTGACATAAGACTCTAATAATAATAGTTATAACTCTAGGTGATCTCACTCCACAAACCCCACGTGATCAACCGCCTGCGAAATAAGAATACAAGAAAACAAGGGAAAACTGCCAAAATCAGATAAACTGAGTAATTCCAACTCCATCCCGTAAAACAGTTTAGATTGAAAATATTTTAAGAAAATAAAAAAAATATAATTGAGTTGAAATATGTAGAAACGTATAGAGACAATGAAGTGTAACAAGAGGGGGGGGTGAATTGTTACTTGTTCCCGTTAGAGTATTTTCGCCCTTTTCTTGCGGAATTTTGAATAAAGAAAATACTCAAAACAAAATAAAAGAAAACTTAAAGAAACACAAAGAATTTAACGTGGGAATAAGAACCACGACCCTCTAGGGATTTCTCTTCTCTATTATTTTATGTAATTCAATTCTCTATTACATAAAATATTTCTCCTTCTCCTTCTCCTTCTCTTCTCGGTTTCTTTCTTGTTCCCTTTCTCGATTCTCCTTCTCTTTCTCTCTTCTCTTTCTCACTTCCCCTTTAGACTTACCCAAGTCTAATTACAAATTCTCTCAAAATCCCATACAAGATAAATTCTCTAAATTGGATGAACAACCAAGGATAGCACAAGGAAATATTTTGGAATTAATTTTCGATTAAGAACACTCAATATTTTCCTTTTCTTGAATCTTGAATCTCACGAAATTTGGGCACAATTTTTCGGAAATTGATTTTCTCTCAATGTTGATCACCAAAAACTTTGTGCCGGTTAGAAAAATGAATTTATATTCTTTGTAGATCAAGTTATGCCATAAACCCATAATCTATAGATGAGGGATTAGTGGGCATTGACCGTGAGTAATGTGAATAACTACCTTGGTGGTTATTCAAAGTCAATCTTTGACTCTAGCTAAAAATAGCCATTTTCAAGAGACTTTTTAGGAGTTAGTTATTTTAATTCTTTGATTTATTCCTTGTGCTTCCTAAGTTGTTAACCGTACAACAAAACTAAAATATAGAAAAATAAATTCAAGACTTTTTCTAAATTAATTTTGTTGACTTCTCCTCTGATCGGATTCTGAAGGAACACCGTACTGTCTCTATCTGCAACTTCATCAGTTTATCAATATCTGGAACAGTAAAAGTGAAATCTACTCTTGACTTCCTCATTGACCTTCTCTACTGACTTTGCTTTGTTGACTTTGACTTTGACTTGTACGATTGCCATTGACCAGTCCTTAGGTACCATCGACGATTATGATAATCGGATATTTAACCTACAAAACAATCTCTACAAATATTTTGTTTGTTTATAATTTGTTAAGTCATCATCAAAACTCAAATGGGCCAACAAATTCCCCCTTTTTGATGATGACAAACTTATAAACAAACTTGGTTAAAAGAAAGAGTAAAACTAATAGCTTTGAACATGTTAGAGATCAATCACAAGTTCAAACATATTTAGTAAATTAAATCGTTACAAATAATTTACCAAATTCTAAGGCAAGCATATTACTCTAAAATATTTTTGGCGAAAATCATGTGATTAAGCATGACTTCAAATTTTTCAATTTTTTTTTTTTTAAATAAAACTTGAAACAAAACATAAACATAAATACCAAAAACATATAAACCAAAAACATAATAATTAAGAAACTTAAAGACATAAAATTAAGAAGCACAACAAACTAAGTAATTCTAATTAAGTAATTCAAGACAATTATGAGTTGTAAGAATCTAAGGTAAACAAAGTGATATTCAATAAATCATGTCACACAACAATTAACCAAATGATCCATATAAACCAAACATAATTAAAACAGTAAGTCAACATACTCTTGTTGGCTACTCTTCCCCCTTAAGTATATCAAACAGTAAGTCATCAAACTAAGTGTTATGAAGTAAACTAAGAATAAAGAATCAATTATCCAAAGAATAAGCAAAAACGTAAGTATTCACAAGCATTCACAAAAGTTTGTTTGCTACTCTTCCCCCTTTTGGCATCAATCAAAAAGTAGGGATATGAATCAAATCACAGCTCTAAGGCAAGCATTAGACAGATTAAGATAGTAAGCAGCAAACTAAGTAAATAAATGCCCAAACATAAATCGAGAAAGCATGCAAGCAAACATATTAGACCATGGGATAAGAAAATAAGGATGAAATAAAGGATTAAAAGTAGTGGGTTAGTAGCATAAACATAAAAATTAAATTGTTTCGTACCCCAGCTGGTACATAAAAAGCAAAAGAAAAACATTGTTTAGAGAATTACAAATAAAATGGACCAACCAATCATCAATTTTTTTAATTGAAAATAGAAGCAGGAGGGATCAGGCAGCAGTCTCCTCATCAACAAATTCAGTCTGCACCTCCACCGTGTCAAGCTTTGCACCAAGACGTGATTCCATTTCGGTGAGTTGCTCAGCAATAGTAGAAAGAGAGGCACGAACTTCACTTTGGAAAGAAATGAGTTGGGACTGCAAGGAATCAAATTTGCCTAGAATGAGATCAATTGGAGTTGGAGGAAAAGGTGAGTCATCCCTAGCAAAACCAGTTGGTGTAGGTGAAGTGGGAATTGGTGATGGTGGTGATGATGGAATGTCAACTGGTGTGGGTGAGGCTGGTTTTGGTGATGGTGGGGTTGGAGAAGTAATGTCATCATGTTGGCTCGAGGAACTTTTGGAAGCCAACCTCTTGCTCTTTCGTGGTGTGAGCACAGCAGGTTTCCTGATATTCTTATGAGGCACATGAAGGTCCTCATCTTCTTCCTGTTCTTTTTCTCCCTCTCCCTCAACCTGTTCCCCCTCACTCACAGCATCCTCCTGTTCCATATCAGTTTCTGCCTCAACAGTGACAGTGGGAACACCCTCCTGATCTTCTTTTTCTTCTTCCTTTACTACCTCCTCCTCTTCTTGTTCTACTTTCTCCTCTTCTTCTTCTTCATCAGAACTCACCTCTACTTCCTCAATGGCATGCTCTAGAATCCCCTTGTCGTTTAATTGAAAGTGTAAATTAGTAAGGCACCTTTCTTTTATCTTATTGTTGGCGCTCATAGGAAATTCTAGCCCATCCAAAGGGACTCCAAACTTCTTAAAAATGCAAGTCAACAAACCTCCGTATCCAACCATAAGCCCTTTCTCAATGCATTCGGACAAATGTGATACCATCAAAGACTGAAAATTAATTTTAATGTGATTAGCCATGCAGTAGATCAATGTTGCATCACGTAGATTTACTTCACTCCGCTTAGAGTTGCGGGGCAAAATGAATCTACGAGCGATGTTGTACAGCAATTTGTGTAATGGAGACAACGACATGTGACTAAATCTTCTCTTTTCCTCCTGACCCAGAAATTTTAAGACTGTTTTCTCAGTAATACCCGAAAAGACAATTTTTGACCCTACAAAGTAAGTGTCAAAACCAACGGTAGGAACCTCAAACCACTCGCCAATCATCAAACTACTAAACTCAATTTTAATTTCTTTAACAACACTGGAGCAGACACCATTTTCTATAGAAAAGTTTTTAATAAACTCACGCATCAAATTGGGGTATATGTGGTTGCATGAGTAATCGTACATAAGCTTTTCCCAACCCTGATTTTCTAAAATGGCATGAAATTGGGGAAAGAAGGTAGAATCATACCAATATTTGTCAAGTCCAAAGCCGACTGACATTTCCTTAGCTACCTCTTCCGCACTATCAGGATCTGTGCGCTTGCTCCGTTTAGGTGGTTTGGATGATGAAGCACTTTTAGGGGTTCCACGGGTTCGCTTTTCACCGGCATGCATGGATTGTTGTGGTGTGTTGGTCTTGGATGGTTCTTGTGAAGATGAAGGTGGAATGTCAGGATATATCACTTGTAATGGCTTGGGTTGTGTGGATTTCGGCATTTTCTTGCTTGAAGATGAGGATTTTGGAGTTTTCATGATGAAAGTGAGAGAAATTAGGGATTTGAGAAGGAAGAATGCGTTTAATGGTTGACGGTTTAGCAAAAGTAGTACAAGTAAGGTAGATGTGAGTGATGGATGGGACAAATGAGTGTAAGGGTTATAAAGGTGTGAAGTGACGGTTATGAAAAGAGAGTACTACTTCTTGAAACGGTTTTAGTGTATTAACCGTATGAGGTAACGAAAAGTTTTACGTGAAAGTTCGTTGAATATGTCGATTTAGATAACTACTTTCCGAAACACCTCGATGATCCGTCTTCCATTTCATAAAATGATGTTGGTTCACCGAAAAAATTAAAATAAAGAAAATGCTGGAATTTGTGGAAAAATAAAATATTTTTGTGATTTTTCGAAAATAATTTATAATATGTGGGTAATAAAATAATGATATATAATAAATTATGCTACTTGGTCTAATTAGTTCAAACATGCAAGCAATCAAGATAAAGTTTAAGACATAAATTTAAATAGAAGCATACCCAAATCTCGCAATGATTGAATAAACAATCTTGGTTGTTGTGGTTGATTGAACCCTTCCGATTTTTCAAGATGTTTTGAGGAGGAATACTAGCAATTAAACGTTAGTGAAGCTTGATCATACCTAGCTCCAACCTCATCTTTTCAAATTGTTCTCTTGGAAGCGGTTTGGTCATAATATCTGCAACTTGATCACTAGTATTGACATGTTTAACAATAATATTTTTCTGCTCTACGTTATCCTTAAGGAAATGATGTCTAATATGAATATGTTTAACTCTAGAATGATGCACCGGATCTTTAGAAATACAAATAGCACTAGTATTATCACAATAAATAGGAACACATTCAAATTTAATACCAAAATCTCTTAGCTGTTGTTTAATCCAGAGCATTTGGGAACAGCAGGCTGCTGCTGCTACATATTCAGCTTCTGCCGTGGATAAAGCTACTGTGTTCTGTTTCTTGGAACTCCATGATACCAAACAAGATCCAAGAAACTGTACCATTCCTGAAGTGCTTTTTCTATTTACAAGATCACCTGCGTAATCTGCATCACTATACCCTTTCAAGTCATAGACATCACTTTTAGGATAAAATAAGGATAAGTCATCTGTTCCCTTTAAATATCTTAGAATTCTTTTAACTGCCGTATGATGTGATTCTTTAGGATTTGATTGAAATCTAGCACACAAACCAACACTAAAGGATATATCGGGTCTACTAGCTGTTAGATATAGTAGTGATCCTATCATGCCTCTATACATCGTTTGGTCCACATTAATTCCGTTAGAGTCTTCATCTAACCTAATGTTAGTGGCCATGGGTGTATGGTTTGTCTTAGCACTATCTAGTCCATATTTCTTGAGAAGTTCTTTTATATATTTTTGTTGATGAATAAAGATACCGTTAGCAGTTTGTTTAATTTGCAAACCAAGGAAGAAATTTAATTCTCCCATCATACTCATTTCAAACTCATTACTCATTAGGTCAACAAATTCCTTACATAACGATTCATTTGTAGCACCAAAAATAATATCATCAACATATATTTGAACAACTAATATATTCGAACCTTTATTTTTAAAGAATAAGGTTTTATCAATTTTACCACGTATGAACTTATTTTCAATCAAAAACTTGGATAATCTCTCGTACCATTGTCTAGGTGCCTGTTTTAGCCCATAAAGAGCTTTATCAAGCTTGTAGACGTGATCCGGAGAAATTGGGTTTTCAAAGCCTGGTGGTTGTTCCACATATACATCTTCTTCTAGAAACCCATTTAAGAATGCACATTTTACGTCCATTTGATATAATTTAAAATTCATGAAAGCAGCAAATGAAATAAGAATTCTAATAGCTTCTAATCTAGCTACGGGAGCAAAAGTTTCAGTATAGTCAATACCTTCCTGTTGATTATAACCTTTTACCACCAACCTTGCTTTGTTTCTAACGATTATGCCGTGTTCATCCAGCTTGTTCCTGAATACCCATTTAAGTCCAATAATCTTCTTGTTCTTCGGTTTTGCTTCTAAGTGCCACACTTTGTTTCTTTCAAACTCGTTTAATTCATCTTGCATAGCTACCACCCAATCCGAATCTTGCAAAGCTTCTACATGATTCTTGGGTTCCATAGTTGATAGAAAAGCAAAGTGTGCACAAAAGTTTCTCATTTGTCCCCTTGTTTGTGTGCCTTTGTTCATGTCGCTTATAATCAATTCTAGTGGATGTGACTTATGATGTTTCCACGGTCTTGGAACAAAGTCTCTTGTGAGGACAGATGTGGAAGCTGGTTCACTGACTTGGTTCTGATTTGGTTCAACTTCAATTCTTTCTTCTTGTGCTTCTGTTTGAATTTTTGGATTAGGAACTGCAGGCTGTTCCTGATCTGCCTGTGGTTCCTGTTCTTAATTTTGTTCAACATTCTGACCTTGTTGCTGTTCTACTGGATCTTGCTCCTTGTGTATATTTTCATCATCTTCCTGATCCGCAAGACCTATCTTAAAATCACTTGTTTCTTGTTCACTTTTCATAAAGTTAGTCTCATCAAATATAATGTGAACAGATTCTTCTACACACATTGTTTTCTTATTGTAAACTCTATATGCTTTACTATGAGATGAATAGCCAAGAAATACTGCTTCATCACTTCTTTCATCAAATTTACCTAAATTTCGTTTTCCATTAACATGCACAAAACATCGACATCCAAAGACTCGAAAATATGAAATATTAGGTTTAATTCCTTTAAATAATTCGTAGGGGGTCTTAGAAGTGTTTGGTCTTATTAAAACTCGGTTTAATATATAACAAGCAGTATTGACGGCTTCGGCCCAAAAATTTCTAGGTTAACCACTAGCAATTAACATAGTTCTAGCCATTTCTTCTAAGGTTCTATTCTTACGTTCAACTACACCATTTTGTTGTGGTGTTCTAAGTGCGGAGAAATTGTGACTTAAACCATGCTCATTACAATAATCCATAAACTTTGAATTTTCAAATTCTTTCCCATGATCCGATCTTATGTGGACTAGTTGATTGTTACTAGATTTCTGAATTTTAGTAGCGAATGCAACAAATTCATCAAAAGCCTCATCTTTGCTAGATAAGAATAAAGTCCATGTAAATCTACTGTAATCATCAACTATAACAAAAACATATCGCTTACCGCTGCGACTTTGGATTCTCATTGGTCCACAAAGATCCATATGAACTAATTCAAGTGGTCTTGATGTGGTCACAACATTTTTAGTTTTAAAAGATGACCTTGCATGTTTTCCTTTGGCACAAGGATCACATACTTCATTCTTTTGAAATTTTAGGGACGGTAATCCTCTTACTAGGTCTTTAGTACGTAAAGTATTAAGCAATGAAAAACTAGCATGACCTAATCTTTTATGCCAAAGAAGAGGGTCATCTTCTATAACACTCAGACATGTTAAACTGGTTTTAGGAACAGTGTTCAGGTCCACCACGTAGGTGTTCCCTTTTCTAATTCCTTCCAGAATGATGTCACCTGTGTCGTTCCTAGAAATCATGCATTTCTCAGAAGTAAAGTTTACAGAGTTACCTTTGTCACAAAATTGAGAAATACTTAAAAGGTTGTGTTTCAAATTCTCGACCAAAAATACGTTATCTATTGCATGGGAACTTGACCTTCCTATCTTGCCTTTTGCAATGATTTCACCCTTCATATTGTCGCCAAAGGTCACAGTTCCTCCATCATAGGCTTCTAGTGAGAGAAATTTTGATCTATCGCCTGTCATGTGCTTGGAACAGCCACTGTCGAGATACCATGAGCTGTTCCCCCTCACTAGAACCTGCAAAACGAATTTAGTTGTTAGAAGGTGGAACCCAGCCATCCTTGGGTTCCATGTCGATTAAACAAGAATTAAATTTTTTTAATCCAAACTCTATCGACATAAATTTGGTTCGTTTTATTGTGCTGTTCCCTTTTTAAACATTGATGTTTCAGGTGCCCGGTTTTGCCACAAAAGGAACAGACTTTGTTACTTGGGAGATCAACATAGACCTTTTTCTTTTTGTCATTTTTATTATATCCTAGACCTTCGGTTCCTTTAGTTTTATCATTAAGAATCCATTTGGGAACTTCTCTAATTTTCCTTTTATCTCTTGAATTTAATTCAAGCTTAAGTCGATCGTTTTCTTTTAAAGCGGATTCTAGGTCGGATCTCATTTGGAAGAGTACACATTGAGTTTCTTTCTTAGTCTCATAATCTACTTCCATTTCAAATTGCTCAAATTGATTCAATTCAATATTTAACATGATGTTTTCTTCTTTAACTTTTTCTAAGGCTTCTTTTAACATCACATTATTATCAAGCAATTCAAAGAATCGATTTTGCACATCGGATCTAAATGAGTTAAGGTAGGATATTTGATCTTTACAAGCTTTAAGGTCTTTTTCAGTTTTGAGAGTGATGGCGGTTTGTTTTTCTAAATTTTCATGAGATTCTAAAATCATTTTAACTAATCTATGTTTATCCAATTTAAATAAATAATCAGAAAATGGATCAGGAGACAGTACCTCTTTTCCTTTAGATGTATCGTCATGAGTAGCCATGAGACAGAGGTTAGCTACCTCTTCTTCTTCCACGGGGGCTTCAGTTTCGGCTTCACTTTCGGACTCTCCCCATGCAGCTATCATGGCTTTGCGGAAATCGGTTTTGTTGAAATTTCCTTTTGTTGGTTGTCTTCCTGTTTCTCTTGCTTTCCCTTTAGTTTTCTCGTCCTTCCATAGTGGGCATTCCTTTATGAAGTGCTCGGTACTTCCACATTTGTGGCATTCATATGTTTTGGACTTTGAAGTTCCTTTTTCTTTGTAGTTTCTTTGATTTTTATACCTGTTGTTCCTGAAGAACTTCTTGAATCTACGTACCAGCATTGCTGCCTCTTCCTCATCAGTTTCTGAATTTTCTTGATTGTCTGCTGTCAGAGCCAGACCTTTGTTCCTGGAACTGTCAGCTGTTCCCAGATGTAATTCATGAGTCATCAGGGAACCAGCCAACTCTTCCAGATTAAACTTTGTAAAATCTTTAGATTCTTGAATGGCTGTGACTTTTGCTCTCCAACGATCATCTTGAGGTAGGCTTCTTAGGATCTTTCGCACTTGTTCGTCGGATGGAATAAGCCTTCCAAGAGAGACCAACTCATTTGTGATGTTCGTAAACCTAGTAAACATTTCTTGAATGCTTTCTTTAGGTTCCATAACAAATCTTTCATATTTGGACATGAGTAAGTCAATCTTGGAACGCTTGACTTCGCTTGTACCTTCATGGGTAACTTCCAGCAGATCCCAAATTTGTTTTGCTGATTTGCAACCCATAATGCGATTGTGTTCATTAGGACCAAGCCCACAATGAAGCAATTTAATAGCAAGAGCGTTCATTTCCATCTTTTGAAAATCTTCTTTCTCATATTCTGTGATTGGTTTGGGAACAGTCTCGTTGATGGAGTTGGTAGTAGTTACCTCAAAATCTCCAACTTCGATGACTCTCCAAACTTGATAATTTTCGGCTTTGATGAAGATCTCCATCCTGTTTTTCCAATAGGTATAGAATTTGCCATCGAACATTGGTGGTCTCTGAGTAGAGTACCCTTCTTCCATACGCTCGTTCATTTTCATCATCTCTAAAGCACCAAGATACGGCTCTCAGGGTTTCCTGATTTAATGAGGAACAGGGCTCTGATACCAATTGTAGAAACGTATAGAGACAATGAAGTGTAACAAGAGGGGGGGTGAATTGTTACTTGTTCCCGTTAGAGTATTTTCGCCCTTTTCTTGCGGAATTTTGAATAAAGAAAATACTCAAAACAAAATAAAAGAAAACTTAAAGAAACATAAAGAATTTAACGTGGGAATAAGAACCACGACCCTCTAGGGATTTCTCTTCTCTATTATTTTATGTAATTCAATTCTCTATTACAAAAAATATTTCTCCTTCTCCTTCTCCTTCTCTTCTCGGTTTCTTTCTTGTTCCCTTTCTCGATTTTCCTTCTCTTTCTCTTTTCTCTTTCTCACTTCCCCCTTAGACTTACCCAAGTCTAATTACAAATTCTCTCAAAAACCCATACAAGATAAATTCTCTAAATTGGATGAACAACCAAGGATAGCACAAGGAAATATTTTGGAATTAATTTTCGATTAAGAACACTCAATATTTTCCTTTTCTTGAATCTTGAATCTTGAATCTCACGAAATTTGGGCACAGTTTTTCGGAAATTGATTTTCTCTCAATGTCGATCACCAAAAAATTTGTGCCGGTTAGAAAAATGAATTTATATTCTTTGTAGATCAAGTTATGCCATAAACCCATAATCTATAGATGAGGGATTAGTGGGCATTGACCGTGAGTAATGTGAATAACTACCTTGGTGGTTATTCAAAGTCAATCTTTGACTCTAGCTAAAAATAGCCATTTTCAAGAGACTTTTTAGGAGTTAGTTATTTTAATTCTTTGATTTATTCCTTGTGCTTCCTAAGTTGTTAACCGTACAACAAAACTAAAATATAGAAAAATAAATTCAAGACTTTTTCTAAATTAATTTTGTTGACTTCTCCTCTGACCGGATTCTGAAGGAACACCGTACTGTCTCTATCTGCAATTTCATCAGTTTATCAATATCTGGAACAGTAAAAGTGAAATCTACTCTTGACTTCCTCATTGACCTTCTCTACTGACTTTGACTTTGTTGACTTTGACTTTGACTTGTACGATTGCCATTGACCAGTCCTTAGGTACCATCGACGATTATGATAATCGGATATTTAACCTACAAAACAATCTCTACAAATATTTTGTTTGTTTATAATTTGTTAAGTCATCATCAAAACTTAAATGGGCCAACAAAATAATTATAGAAAATAAAGTATTATCAAGCTGAGTTAAATATCAAATTTTATGAGTATAAAAAAAATAGAATAAAACAAAACACAAGCCAATTAATTAATTTGATATTTAATGGCGACAACACATATATCCAATTTTAAATTGAGGGAACGAGAACGCCAGTAGGCCGAGGCTGTACCCCTATACCTACTTCATCAAGAGGTCGTCACCCCAAAATAATTCATCAAGGCCAGCAGAGTAGTCTTAGGTAACCCTAGTGTATACACCCCTTCTACTTGGATCACAACAAATAGAAGGAAGACCAAAAATCGTATCGAACATCAAAAATAATAATAATAAACTGTCGACAGCTATACTATCCAAACAGGGCAGCCTGTTCATCACTCTTATACTTGGATCACAACAAATATAAGAGCTTCATTCCCATCGTTACACTTAACGTGATTTAATATATTTTAATAATTAGTCGCGAGCACATAAAATATTACATTATACATTTTATGTAAAATGATTTAATATTACATTAACAGCGATCTGCTGGAACTACACCTCTCTAAGGACCTGACCAGGGATAGAGCCAAATGGCGGCGCCTTATTCACGTTTTAGACTACTAGACTTGTTTGTTACTGTTCTGTGTCTTTCGTCATTACTCTTTACTGCCTCTTTTACCTGTTTCGTTTATAATTTTTAAATGATCTCTATCTTTGGCTAACGTGGGTGTAAGATGCAGGTTTTCGGATATTTGCAGGTCCTATCCTTGAAGACCCCTCTGGAGCCGAAGGACTCTTATGACCGCCCTCTCCTTATGGGTATGAGACGCTGTCGACCTTCCTTCCCCGGACCCTGACCATAGATTTTTATCTATGTGCGGGAACACTGGGTATGATGATGATGATGATGATGATATAAAAAAAAAAAATAATTTTAAACTCAAGGTTTGACAAAAAAAATATTCAAGATAAATTGAGAAATAAATTATAAAACATAATGTCACATAAAATAATATCATACAAATCATGTAACACATTTGCACAAGTTAATATCACATAGCACATAATACTAACGGGATAATCCTAAATAGATGGACATCGAAAATTACCTTGTTATTCGATCCTAGATAAACGTATGCTCCTAGTTATCTTGACTCACGTATCCGCCGTCTACACGTTAAAATAAGAGGTCTCAAATTAATACCCGAATCAACCCAAACGAAATAAATAAATTAAAAGACTTTCGGTTAAAATATAATTTATTTAAAAAGACAAATTTTAAAATGATAGTTTAAACTTTAAAAGATTAAAGATGGAAGAATAACTTTTGGAGATAAAGATAAAGTTTAAGTAATAAAACTAAAGGAGGAAAATAAAATAAAATAAAGAAAAAGGAAGTAAGAGTCATAAAATGGGTTTTGTAGTTGTACCCATTCCTCACGGAAAACAGAAAAAGACAAAAAAAATTTAAATACTAATAATTAAATAAAAAAAGGATTTATAAAAAGGAGAAATAAAAATAATAATGAAAACAAGAAATGAAGTTTATGGGTTTCAATACCCACAAAAACAAAACAGGAAGAAGGTAGAGAGAAAGAGAGAGAAGTTTATGGGTTTCAATACCCACAAAAACAAAACAGGAAGAAGGTAGAGAGAAAGAGAGAGAGAGAGAGAGAGAAGAAGCAGGCTCGGTGGCAGCTGGCCAGCGGCGCCGGTGACTGCCGTCCCACGCCGGCAACACCCCGGTGGTCCTCCGCTCGCCGGAAGGTCAGAAACCATTTTTTTTGAATTTTTTTTCTTAAAACTTTTCAGATTAGAAGGTGGAATAAAACACTTTGAAATAAGTGAGATTCATACCCTTTTGATCTCAAATTCTGCCTTCTTTTGCTTGAAAGAGTTTTTCTTAAACGAGAGAATATGAGAAGGAAAGCTTTTGAGGGTTTGGTAAATGAAATTTCTGGTAAAGGGTCCAATTTATAGTATAGGGTATGTCAGTTACTTGAGGTTAGATTTAGGGATTAGTGGAAGGTAATGGGAAGGATTGAGATGGGGAAAATATCATTTTAAAAACTGATTTACGATTCTTCCTTCTCAAAAACTAATTTTCAGTTTTTTTTCTAAAATATCAGTTTTTTTAAAGTTTTAAAATATCAGTTTAAAGTTTTTTACAAAATAAAACGGTTTTCTAAAATATCCGTTTTAAAGTTTTTTAAATCTCTGAAAAGTTTTAAAATAATTATTTTTCTTTTTTTTTTTTTAAAAAAAAAGGTGGGATTACATTCACTCCTAGCATTACCAATTACCACCATCAAGTGGTCTAAAAACTTTCCACTCATCGAAAGAAGTGGAGGCATGAAGCACAAAGCTAGAGCGATTGCCTCCCCCAAGCTAGGGGGAAGCTTTATTCTTCGTGTTTGGCTCAATTTCTCTTTTAAGCCTTCTTTCTCTTTCTCACCCTTGCGGGACCGTTAGCATTGACCCTCTTAATATCGTCGTATCAAACACAAGCTAACCCTTTGGAGGGTCAATCTAATGGTCATTTAATCTGCAAGTTCTAACAAACAACACTACAAACCAAACGTCAGCATTGACTAGCAAAAATACAATGCAATGGATGAAAAACAAAACTAAAACAAAATCAATATGTACAGTTGGGTTGCCTCCCAACAAGCGTTTCTTTAAGGTCTTTAGCTAGACCTGACTCACTATGATGTAGTGAGTCAAACTCCGGAGGAGTTTATAAAACTCACTCCCCACAACAGCAGAGGTTGGGGAGTGAAAGAGAGAGAGAGAAGAAAGAGGAGAAATAGAAACACAACAAAGACCGACTTTCCATAACATGATGGAAAGCCGGGAGAAGAACGAACAAAAGAAGGGTAGAGGGAAGCAAGCGGCATAGTAACACAAGCATCAAAATGAGCATGAACAACAACGATAGGGAGCTTCTCATGATGACAAAGAGGTGTAGGGTGAGACTCAACAAAAGGCACACTAAGGGCATGCACTTGAGACTCCTCAATAACCCACACATCTACCTCTAAATCATTGGGTTCATACAAAGGGTTATCATGCACAAAGATAGGAGACTTGGTAATGTGAGACACACGGGGTAGCTCAACAAGAGTCTCACATGCAAGGGGTGCAAGATCACATGGCATAGGAAAATCATGTTCAAAAGGCATAAAAACAGGAGACTCATAAATACATATAGTAGAAGACTCATGAAAACAATGCACAAAATCACATGACTCACCCATGTGAGGATCACTAAGGGGTAGGAGAGAACAATCAATAGAAGAGGGGGATGCTAGGTTAAGATCTAAGGCCAAAGGCCTATTGGTTCCTAAAGATTCCTCTATGTTTTCACTATATGGTTCAAGGCACTTAACAAAGTCCACCTTATCCTCAACTAAAGTTTCATCACCACTAGGAGCATCAACCAATGTAGAATTCTCATCATTCCCAACAAGGTCAAAAGAGTAAGCAATGGGTATGTCAAGGGGAGGGAATTTAGGCATTTCCCTCTTATAAGTATCCTTAGCCATCCATAAATTTATGTTCCAACCTTGCTCGATTGGTTGGTCAAGGAACTTATACTCATAGATTGTCTCAATTTGGTCCCTAGTCCTATCATTCAAACCCATGTACAAAGCTAAACAAATTTGTCCTTTTTCAAAACCATGGTTATAGGAGAGGGAATCACCATATCTCCTAAAGAACCTCCAAAAAGGCTCATGCTCAAACTGATAATAAGAATAACTAGCCATTGAAGAGAACAAGATTTTTATTTCTTTGATTTTTTTTATATATAATCAACACTAAAAAAATCAAGCTAAGCCTTACAAATCTCACCTCCCCGGCAACGACGCCATTTTGATAGATGGTTTTTTTGGTCGTCACGAAAGCCTCTAATCAAACAAAATTTATAAACACCGTTAACTAACACTACACAAGTGTAGTGGCAAGTAGGGGGTCGATCCACAGGGAGACGAGTGCGAGACTTAGGGCCTCTTTAGGTATTGGGGAATCATGTATTGGAAGATTGGATACGGGTTAGACTACTACTACAACTACAAAAACAAAGAAGAACCGTAATGGGGTTAACTCACTTGTGACGGCTATTCTATGGTAGAGGTATGATTTCCTTTGGTTTGATTAGAGAGAAGTGGAACACAATACAATGAGTGATCCGATCCTGGATCGGGCTTGGGATCACCTCCGAAAATCTCATCCTCCTCACTCTCATAAGTGAAGACAAGAAAATCGGCAACAAAAGTTCACTATCCATCAAGCCTCCCCTACTCTCGTAGGCAGAGGGGAAAACTCCTAGTTAAAAGGGCGATTGCAAGGTTCAACTCTTGTCGATCCCTTGCAACCAACTCCATTTGTTGAGCAACGATTTAGATTACTCCGGGATCCAACCCACGTTTGCCTCCCTAAAGGAACCTTGGCAACCCTCAAACAATGAATGAAGTTACCCTTCTACTAAGTCTCTATTCAAACCAATATCAACCAATATTCCACCATTATCAAGCCATCAACAAGGGTTGAGCTAACCCAAAAACATAACTAACTACTCACTAATCAACATCACCACTAACCAAAACATTACCAACATGTATTCCAAGCATTCAAACATCAAAAATATAAAAATGAACAAGATAAGAATAAATAATCAAGAACAAATGAATAGATCATAAACTAACTAAAACTAATAAATAGACAATGAAATACTTAAAATAAATAAGATTAGAAATTACCCATAAATTTTGAAGGAGATTTAAGAATAAATGACAAAAACCCATAAATGCATATCATCAAACTTTATCCTTGAATCTTCAAATAATAATACCAAAAAAGATAAAAATTACAAAATCTAAATAAAATAAACCATAAAAATAAATACTTGATGGAAGAAATTAAATTTAATCTAAGAAAAATTTAGAAAATAAATTTAGGGTTTATAAAAAATAAAAAGAGGAAAAAAGAGGAAAGAAGAGTAAAAGAAAATGGCTACATGCTTCTACTCGTTGCTTTCTGTTTTAATGTGTGGCCTCTTCCAAATTGGGCTGGTACAAAGCCCAGGCGAGCAAAAACAATTGTCCACCTAACTTTTATTAATTAGCAAGTGTGCTTAACTTTTGTTTTCAATATATATTTTTTTTTGCCAAATGAATTTGTATTATATACCGAGAAGAGAAAAACAAACGTTCAGCAGGGAAATTAACTCCCCCTGAACCGCCCAAAAACGCTAGCACCCTTAACAAAAAGGAGAGCACTAGCCCAAAAAACGCAAAACACTAACTACTTAGTTACAAGCATGTCATTCATTCTACTGTTTACTCTTCCTGCAATCCTAAAAGCTATACAATCTATAACCTCCTTCTGATTGAGGGAATGGTTATCAAAAATTTTCCTGTTACGCTGCATCCAGATGTTATAAATCATCTCGGTCTAGAGACCCACTATCAGCTTGGCTCGATCAGTCTTCTTTTTGTTGAGCTTGGCCATATTCTTAATTTCATCAAGGAAGTTAGCATCCTTGAGGTTCCAGGAAAGGAAACTGAAGATGTTGGATCTGATTTCCTTTGCATTCTGACAGTCAAAGAAGAGATGCTGAGCTGACTCACTAGCATTGTTGCAAAGAACGCAGCTGATATCCTCCAAGTCGATCCATCTGCTTAACCTATCCCGAGTAGCTAGCCTGTTCTGGATGGCAAGCCAAGTTATAAATCTGGCACTAGGACTAGCAACATTTTTAATCATGATAGAACCCCAGTCGACATTAGGTTCATCTGCAATGAGACGCTCATAGACTTTGCCAATCTGAAACAGCCCTCCCTTGGTGATTGAGTCCCAACCACCCAACCGATCCACCATCTCGCACTGATTTATGATCTTTTTGAAGCTCCAAGATGCATGAATGGAAGGATGCACATCCTTCAGATTTTGCGCTTTCACATAGTAGATATGCACCCATTTGACCCACAGGTTGTCTTTCTTGATTGCAATATTCCACAGGAGTTTTAGGATAGCCGCCTTGTTCCACTGATACATATCTCGCAGGTTAAGACCTCCTTTAGAGAAAGGAAGCCCCATTTGGTGCCAAGAAACTGCTGCTTTCCTGGATAATCCCTCTTTGCCTGTCCAAATGAACGATCTGCAGATGCTTTCAACCATTTTTAGAACCTTTTTCGGGATACAGAAGATTTGGGCCCAGAAGTTTTGAATGCCCCTAATCACACTACGAACCAGCTGAATTCTACCGGCATAGGAGAGAAGCTTTGAGGACCAGTAACCAATTCTACCCACAATCTTATCCACGAGCGGCCTGCAATCTCTGGAGTTAAGCTTCTTGGAATGAAGAGGCACCCCAAGGTAATGGAAAGGAAAGGACCCCTCTTCCATCTGAAGATAGTTAAGGATAGTCATTTTGCTCTGATCATCGATCCCTGAGATATAGGCGTTGCTCTTGGAATTATTAGCCTCTAGGCCTGAGGCTTTCGAGAAGACCTGGAAAGTGGCCATCATGCTTTGAACAGAAGGAAGATCCGCTCTACAGAACATAAGAAGGTCATCTGCAAAAAGGAGATGAGTTATGCGCGCAAGCTTGCATCTGGGGTGATACCTGAAATTGTGTTGCTTCTGCATGAGCCTAGAAAGGTAATCCATGGCAATAGCGAAAAGGTAAGGAGAGATGGGATCCCCTTGACGAAGACCATTCTTTGCATCGAATGGTTTTAAAGGAGTACCATTAACCAAGATGGAGAAGGAAACAGTGGTAACGCAGGTTTTAATCCAATCAACAAACTTGGGGGGAAACCCCATTTCAGCCATAACAGTGAACAGGAACTCCCAGCTGATGGAGTCGTAAGCCTTGCGAAGGTCCATTTTGATCATGCATCTAGGGCTATTATTTCTGCGATTATAGCCCTTGATAAGCTCTGCAGCGAGTAAGATGTTGTCTGCCATCTGTCTACCGGGAATGAAACCAGATTGAGCTTGATCTATAACCGAACCAATCACTTTCTGCAGTCTCCCCGCAAGCACCCTCGAAATAACCTTGTAGACAACCGTGCAACACGCAATAGGTCTGAAGTCTGCTACTCTGTTTGCATTGGTTGTTTTAGGAATCAGGGTAACCGCTGTGCAATTGTAGGGAGCAAAAAGGGAGTTACTCCTGAAGAAATCTTTTATGGCACTGATGAAATCCTCCTTGATGATATCCCAAGACCTTTTGAAGAAGCAAGCGTTGAACCCATCGATACCCGGAGCCTTATTATCATTCATTCCAAATAAAGCCTCCTTAATTTCCTCTTCATCCACTTCTTTAGTGAGCTCATGTCTATATCTGTTATCAACTTGGAGACCTTCTCTCATAACCCTTCTATCGATGCCCTCAAGATTGGGAGTAGCTGAACCTTGAAGGCTTTTGTAAAATTGAGTTATTTCATTTTGGATCTCTTGAGATTTGGAAATCCATTGCCCATCCCTAACTTGAAGCTCATGAATGCTGTTAGAAGAAATTCTCTCTTTGATGGCAGCATGGAAGTACGCAGTGTTATCATCCCCATTTCTCATCCAGTTAATTCTAGCCTTCTGATGGAGAGCTTTATCTTCGATTTTTCTCCATTTGCGAACAAGGGAAGAGGTCTCTTTTTCCTGCCGATGAAGACTTGCACAGGTTGGGTTGGTCTGAAGACAGGATTGGATGATTTGTAGCTTCTTTTCCCATTGAATGATTTTATCCTTTATCCCCCCAAACTCTTTACTGTGTAGCTGCTTGAGACTTTTCTTGACGTTGTTCATTTTGAACCATAGTCTCTGAAGGCCATTCCCCTTAACCTCTATACGCCATGCTGCTTCTACCACCTTACGGAAATCATGGTGATCACACAAATAATTGAAGAAACGGAACGGAGTGTTTTGCTTCTGCCCATGTTCTTTGAGGTTTACAATCAAGTGAGTGTGGTCTGAGGATTGGGGGTTATCATACAAGACGCTCACATGGTTGTATCTGGAATGCCATTGAATATTCCCGATGGCGTGATCAATTTTGGTAAGGATGCGTCTCTCCCCCTCCTCTCTGCTAGTCCAGGGGAATTGATGCCCTCTTTCAAGAAGAGGGTGGAGTTCTTTCCGATCAAGCCAATTCTGCATGTCACATGTCTCATAGGTGTTCACCAAAGTTCCATTCAACCTCTGATCATCTTTATAAATAGCATTGAAGTCTCCCAAGTAAAGACAAGGAGAGTTATAATCCAGTTTTATCAAACCATCCCATAGATCTCTGCGGTCAGTGACTGTATGGAGCCCGTAGACAAAAACAACATTCATACTGGTGTCCGAGTCAATGGGGGTTATTTTGGTTGCCAAGTACTGCTGGTGGGTATCACATTGCTCCAGTTTGCACCTATCATGTCTCCACCCTACCCAAATTCTGCCTTTATCATGGTGTGTATAATTCGTGCACCAACTCCATTTACTCCCGAACTTTTTTTGGATATTCTTTCCATTAGAAGATTTGACTTTAGTCTCTACCAACCCAATAACACTAATATTGCGATTCTCAAGGAAAGCTTTAATTTCCCTGATTTTTATGGGGCTATTCATGCCCCTCACGTTCCAGGAGGAAATAATCATTTTCGGGAGGGAATTTGAGGGTTCCCGTCCCTTTGGCTCTCGGTTGCTGCTGCACTTATACTCCTACCTGATATGCTATCATCATCATCTGTGCCATTAACATTAAACATTGAGCTCCTTAGTAAAACAGAATGTTGTACTCTCTTGGCTGCCTTGGCATGAGTTACTGGCGTCCAGCCTTCATCTGCATTGTTCTGATGAGCATTTAAACTCTCTGTTACTGTCCTACTATTTCCCAGGTTATTCCCCACCTCTGTGCACTGAGTTGAGGTCACTAAACTTCCAGAATCTGACGTTCCAAGGGCTCCTTGCTGCGTGTTCTGTGTGTTAGCAGGCAGCAGGTTCTTAGTATCTGCTATGTCAGCAGAGGTGCTCCCAATCTCACCATCTTGGCTTCCCACTGAATCTGCAATGTTACTGTCTCCCAAGGTATTCTCTGAAATCTTTAGTCTAAGCTGGTTCATACTAGTCACCCCTTGGATCACACTAGCTATAGATGACGGAATCCATATCTTTTTCTTCCCCATTTCACCATCTTCCTCATTATTCTTCTTCTTAGGTTGGCCTTGTTTTTCATTCTCTAGCCCATGACAATTATGTCCTATTTTATCACATTTTCGGCAATAGAACGGCTTCCATTCCGGAATAGCAAGTTGGACAAATTCCCTTCCCGTATTATCTCTCACTTTTATCTCCTTGATAAAATCTTGCGTGATGTCAACTTCAACTAGTACTCTAGCATATGACACTTTTAATTGTTTCGCCGTACATTCATCTGCAAGAATTGGGACCCCCAACGCACTAACTATTCTACTCAAGGTATCAACTCCCCAACAATGAAGCGGAAGATTAGGAAGTCTGACCCACACCGGGATGACTCTCATAATTTCTTCTTTAAAATCAAAGTTTCTATTCCACTTTTTCACAACCATAGGAGCTCGATTTAGGAAGTACGGGCCTCCTTTAATTATCTCCTCACATTCATTATCCGAGTTAAACCTCAAAATAAAATAGCCCTCTTCATGAAGGTGGATAGCGGGCATACTCAAATTGTGCCAATGTTTACGAATGTAGCCTTTAAGGACATCTATGGACACATTACTACCAACCACATAAACAACCACAGCTCGCTCCCACAACTTAACTAAATCAATAGTATCATGAGCATCTATATGAACAACTTGACAACCATTTTCAACCACAGGAGGTACATATTTAAGTTGCATACCAATAGGTGAGATAGGACTAGTTACCTTGTCTTTCCATGACATCGGTTTGGGATTAGACTCAGAAATAGGCTGGCTGCCCTCCTCCTGCCTCTTGCTCAATGGGGGAAATTCTTCTTCAACTGTTACTTGTTCAATTTCAGATTGATTTTGCTTGCTGGGCTCAGTTTTGTTCGACATTATGCGGTACAATTTGGCCCATTGAGTCTTAATTTGCTGCAGTTCAAGGTTTCCCTCGCTTATTTCTTTCTCTTCAGGGCGCACTAACTGATTTCCCAATTGTAAATTTTCACTTGCGAATTCAGTGGATTAATTGCATCTGGTTCTTCTTCAATTGTAGTTTCTGTAGAAACCCTAGCATTAGCTTTCTCACTACCACTTCTAGTAATGGTACTAAGGTCCATTAAATCCTCTCCTCTACCTCT
>JAAKBH010000780.1:0-111963 GCA_019776075.1 Amaranthus palmeri
TAGTACTTAAGAATTTCATTATTTTTTTAAAAAAATAGCATTAATAATCCAACCTTTTGTTCATTCGCTATTAATAATTCCACCTTTTAATTATTTATAATAATCCAGCATTTCTTTTTAGTTTGCTGTGAATAATCCAACCTTTATTTAATTATGCTAGCAGCATATACCCTATTATTACCTATTATTAGTAGAGTATAGTATTTGTTGAAAAACTTAACAAAAAGGTTGAATTATTATAAACTAATCCAAAAATGGAATTATTTACGGCAAATAAATGAAAGTTTATTATTGATGTCAATGTTTTTAATTTTTTTATTAACTCTGAAATTTAGATTACAAATTTTGAAATTTATAACAAAAATAAACTTATTTTGTTTAAGTTTATCTTTGCTACTTGCTCATCATTTTTATTACATAATAATCATTGCAAAATTCTATGTGGTAAACCCAAAATTTTCAACAAACACTAGTTTTAACCCATAAGGTGAATTCGAGCTTTTAATTTTTCCACATGTGAGAGGAAAAGGAACTTTTTTTTGTTAACTTTACGCTATGATATTTTTATTAAAAAACAAACGTCGTGATCACCCTAATTGACCACATATTTATAAGAACTTAATTTTACAAAACAAATTGATATTTTGTCTACAACATGGAAAACTAGAAGTTTAAGGTCACCGCGCATATTTTAAAAAAAGTGTGTTAAAATACCTTAAATTCAGGAGTACCACATGAAATTTCCTATAATTATTTTCATTTATATAAATTTAAATTATTTTGGGATTTTCTCGTTACTATTTATTTTTTTTGTTGGGTTAATTGTACTAACTTTAATTTGTAATAGATAAAATTTAAAAGTATTTTACGATATATATCAGACTTAATAACCGAACCACAATTGACAGAACTAGTAAAAAGAATTAAAATTATGTAAAAATAAATATCAATACAAGACACAGTTTATAATCTATTCTAAAACAAAAACTTGAAATCATTTTGATGATCCAAATTAACACCTCTAATCCTAATGGAAGATAAATAATGATTAGATTATGACGAGCATGATCATAAATCTCGTTGGATAATTTTGTACTTAAACTTCATTAATATTGTTAGATTTATTTGGTGTGATTAGCGGAATTTGAAATGATAAATATCTAACACTCATGATCAGGGGCGGATCTAGAAAAAAAATCAAATGTTGTCGATAACGATACCAATAAAAAAAATACATCAATGTTTTAATCACGGTAATTGACTTCATCGAGTTTTCATATTCTAAAAACAACGCATAATATCATTATTTGACAAACTTTGTAACAAATCACATTCAAAATAAATTACAATTGTATCATTTAAAAACATATAAT
Source organism: Amaranthus palmeri (assembly GCA_019776075.1). Taxonomy (NCBI): domain Eukaryota; kingdom Viridiplantae; phylum Streptophyta; class Magnoliopsida; order Caryophyllales; family Amaranthaceae; genus Amaranthus; species Amaranthus palmeri. The sequence continues at coordinate 1,374 of JAAKBH010000780.1, forward strand.
TAAAAATGAACCCTAAATTGATTAAACCTATGATTCATTAATGAACAAAATCAAAAAATATTAAACAATGTTTAACAATCAACATAAAGCAAAAATTAAAAAATCAAAAATTAATAATAAATTACTCCCTCCTATTCACCCTACTTGTCCCATTTACCTTTTTCACACATGTCGAGACAACATTTTAACCTTTAATATCTCTAATTGTGTATAATTAAAAATTATAAAAATTTAATATTAATAATTTTTGTATTGAGACGAATAAAATAAGATCCCACATGACTATATTTTAACTTATAGATTAAGCGAAAAATACACATTAAGAGTGATTAGTGAATAGTAACTATGAAGAATAGGAGGGAGTAATAAACTAACTCAAAAGAAAGAATAAAAAAAAGAAAAGAAAAAAATGAGAAAAAATGGGGTGGGAGTACTCACGAGTTCACGACAGAGAGAGAAGAAGGACGAAGTATTCTCGGCTGGATTCTAGAAAGGGCGTGGGAATTGCTTGGGATTTGGGATGGGTTTTCGAAATGGTGAGGCTAACTGGGTAAGGTCAGTGTCGGGTGTGGGAATGGATTGGAATGGGTTTTAGAAAAAAAAATTATTGAATTTGCTGTTGTTAGGACTTGGACCCAGGTATGTGCTGTCAATTATCAAAACTTTTACCAATTGAGACACATTCAACATCAGTGTATAATAGGAATTGAGCATTTATATAAGTCAAATGCTGTCAATTGACAGCATTGACTTAAGCTAGATCCGCCCCTGCTCATGATCAATAATAGGATCACAAGCATATTATGATATGATTTATATAAGTAATAACAAAATTACAACCTTTTCTCCGTGACTGGATTGTTAGGTAAGGACTAAAAACTTTAAGGTCGTATTTGTCTATCAATCTCTTCAAGTAGCACCAATTTAGAACTTCAAAGTAAAAAAGTAAAGATAAATTATTCATTTTTTTACTTTTAGGGGAGAATTATTAATTGTGAAATTAATTGATTAGGGATTTTTTCATTCATTACCATCACAACCCTAATATATAAGATATATTAGGTCATAAACGATGATGCCCTAATTATAACCCAGTCACAACAACATCCCACCTGTATAATTATGTGTGATCTTTTCCGAAGATAAGTGGATAATTTAGAGTTTGATGAGGTAAATAATTGATGTGATGGAGGAGTGTTTGTGGTAGGAGGTTACATGGTCATGTCACATGTGTTTGACTTGAGGAAGAGTCAACATATCAGAATGAACTTTACTTTGAATTTGATAAAGGATAAATTTGTAATTTAATATAAGAGATATTTTTTTCTCAAAATATCTTTACTTTTGTATAATTGAAAAGTTCATTTTTTTTTCAAAAATATTGAAAAGTTCTTTAACAAGATTAATCATCTCTGATTATTTGATTTGATTCAATTAAAAGTTTGAAGGAATTATAAATTCTTAATTTATTTTCCAATTAAAAATTAATTATTGGAAAAAGTTGGAAATACAAAAACAAAAAGAAGGGGTCAAAACCCACCTTAAAATTGATTAGCCTATGCTGCAATTTTCAATAACCCTCCAAAGCCATGTTCCCTATTCTTCGCTATACTGTGGCCATCAATGGGGACAAAGTATATCATCAAATGTTATTAATAATTGGTCTTACTTACCTGCAAAAGGCTAACTAAATTGGGTAATTGTTTTAAATTACCAAACAAACCAACAATCAAATTATTGAATTATGAAATTAAAACGCTAGAGAACTAATTTTTTTACTCAAATCATACCAAAAATCAAATTTTTGAAAATGATTTTCGACTTTGGGGCTTTTAAGTGACGAAAATAAAAATTCATAAGATATATATATTAATTATTCAAGAAAACCAAATATGATTTCGAGTATTTATATACATCAAAATAATCAAAATAATTAATTTTGAGTATCATATAAAAAAATTAGTGTACTTTCAATAATTAAAATTAAATTTTAATTATATATCTTTTTATTCAAAATAATTAAAATGATATTTTTATCAAGCAATTTTGATCCACATATCATCATTTCTTAATTAAATCAAAGTAACAAACTTTAGTATAATCATATTACAATATTATAGAAGGCAATACTAGATTTTATTTGTTGTGATAGAGGTTTTATATAATATTAATATTCATCTAATACCAATAACATGATCACATATATATCATAATATGAATTATATAAGTAGTAATCGAATTACAACATTTGATGCGCGACTTGAGTGATCGATAGGAAATGAATACTTAATACTATTATTTGTCTATAAATTCACAAATTACCAAAATCCTACACCCATGGCGATCTGAAATGGAACTAGTTTGCAAAAAATTACAAATGTGATTTCCTTTTCATAATTAAGTTAAATTTGTCGTTTGAATTGGTTAAACGTTAAATAGTTGCATGGTTTAAAAGCAAGAAAATGAGGGATTAATCTAGGTTATAGTTTTATATATATACTCCTAATGTACCTTACAAGGTAAAACTAGCTTTGAAATGATGGGTCATTCTACATCTTGCAGGGAAAAGGTACATAAAATTTGCTAATAAGATGACCTTCCTTGTTTGACCATGTGTATAACTTTTGGCTGATATATGTGGTATAGTTAGTTGATGATACATGCATTGTTTTTATCTCCTAACAAATATGGTACTCCTTTCGACAGCCATGCAACAGGTCGTAAGGAGAGGTATTCATTACTGGCGGAGTCTGAATGCTGCACATCTTCCTAATGATATGGTCGAAAAGGGCCAAAACCGAGTGATAGATGCTTCCCTTACTCTAATTCGTGAAAGGGCAAAGCTCCAAGTAAACAAGCTTTTTATAATACATGATAATACATTGAACCTTACATTGTAGTGCTTTTTTGATTACATGACGTATTTGTTTAATGTTTAATTGTTGTTTTAGGGGGAGTTAGTGCGACGTGAAGGAGGTGCTAAAGCAGTAAGTACACTCCTTGGAGTACCTTTGGGCCATAATTCCTCTTTTCTTCAGGGGCCAGCTTTTGCACCTCCATTTATTAGGGAAGCAATGTGGTGCGGAAGCACAAATAATACTACGGAAGAAGGTAACATTATTCACCTTTATTGATTCATAATTGCCGTGTTGGTCATTAGATATGTAAAAATCATTTAAGGCTCTCCTAATGTGTGTGTGTTAGAATTTAGAAAATGGGTTTGGACTGTGATTTTGATTTCCGCCACTAAAGTTGTGACATGGCGCAGGCAAAGAAATAGACAACCCTCTAGTCTTGGCAGATGTTGGTGATCTTCATATTCAAGAGATCAGAGCTTGTGGCGTGGAAGATAGTAGATTGATGGACATTGTCTGTGAGTCAGTCAAGATTGTAATGGAAGAAGTAAGCTATGCATCTTTGTAGTGTTCTCAGATATATTTGTTCTTTTAACATCTTATTATTTCATCATTCATCAACTAATCAATCATAACTTACTAGAGATGTGAATTTCTGACCAAATATTTGGCAGGAACCTCTGCGCCCCTTAGTATTAGGTGGTGACCACTCACTATCTTATCCGATTGTAAAAGCTATTTCTGAAAAGCTTGGAGGACCTGTAGATATTCTACATCTTGATGCTCATCCAGATATCTATAATGAGTTTGAAGGAAACATATATTCTCATGCATCTTCTTTTGCCCGTATAATGGAAGGTGGTTATGCACATAGGCTCTTGCAGGTAATCACAGATTCAACCGACAATTTGTGTTACTACCCAAACTTTTTGGCATGAAACTAATGGCTTAAAGTGAAAACTGTTGGGATTGTCTGTTAAATTATTCAGGTTGGTCTAAGATCTATAAACTATGAAGGACGCGAGCAGGGGAAAAAATTTGGCGTAGAGCAACATGAAATGCGAAATTATTCAAAAGAACGCGAGTACTTGGAAAGTTTGGTATAACTTATTGTTTCATTACATTTATTTTCATTGCAGTGTAGCTTCTTTTATCAGAATTTTGATTGTCATTCTTGTGATTTTTTCCTCGTCGTGATCTATCTCAGAAACTGGGGGACGGAGCAAAGGGTGTCTACATATCAATTGATGTAGACTGTCTTGATCCTGGATTTGCGCATGGTGTGTCTCATTTTGAGCCAGGAGGTCTGTCTTTCCGTGATGTTCTCAACATTTTGCATAATCTTCAGGGTGACATCGTGGGTGCAGATGTGGTTGAATACAATCCACAGCGCGACAATGCTGATTTTATGACAGCTATGGTCGCTGCCAAATTTGCAAGGGAACTTGCTGCAAAAATGTCTAAGTGACAATGTTCACTCGCATAAAACTAAATAATAAGACTTGATTAGTTAGTAGTTATAAAGTCCAAATAATGTCAATTTCGTGGAACTATGGTCCAGTTTATGAAAACATGATTTTCTGATTTTTATTTCTTTACTATTCTTATTTATAGTGTGCATATATATTTCAATCTCAAAAATGGTCTTTTTTTCTTTAACAAAAAAAGTGAATATGATTATAACAAACAGAACTATGGTCCAGTTTATGAAAGCATGAGTGATAAAGGGCTTTTTAGTCGTCGCTAAAGCCTCTAATCAAACAAAATTTATAAACACCCTAGCTTAACTCTACACAAGTGTAGTGACAAGTAGGGGGTTGATCCACAAGGAGACGAGTGTGAGACTTAGGGCCTCTTTAGGTGTTGGGGGATCATGCATTGGAAGATTGGTGGTGAGCTAGACTACAACTACAACTAGGAAAGCAACAGACAAAGAAACATCGGGGTAGGGGCTAACTCGTGTGCACCGGACTTTATATAGTTAAATTAGGGTTTACTTTGGCTTGATCGCGAAGGTGCGGATTCAAATACAAAGAGCGATCCGATCCTGGATCGGGCTTGGGATCGCCTCCGAGAATCTCGTTCCCATCACTCTCGTGAGTGAGAACAAGACTTACGGGCAACAAATATCCAACAACCCGTCAATTCTCTTCTCCTCTCGGAGTAAGAGGGTAAAACTCCCTTTTCATGGGGCGATTACAAGTTTCGACTCTCGCCGTTCCCCTGTCTCAACTCCTCCCATTGAAATAAAGTCGATTCTCATGCGGAACCAACTCTCGTTGGAGCCTGGGAAGGAGATCCGAGTGACATCAAATCAATGGGTGGAGCTACCCACTTTCGGGGTTCACAATCAAACCAACATCAACCCATTTCTAACCATAATTAATCCATTAGCACAAAATGAGTCAACCCTAACCCTAAACAACTACTCACTAGCTATAATCATAATCATATCATTTCTATTCATCATCAACATCAAAAACATTAATAACAAATAAACTAAACTCTCAATCAAACACCAATGATAAAATATAAACAAAGACAAGAACAAATAACTAAGAACAATTTAAGAAATATTATAATCAACTAATTTAATAAATAGACAATGAAATACTAAATATAAATGAGATAAGAAATTACCCACAAACTTTAAAGAATATTGAAGTAAGAAAAACCCATAAATAATCCTTCACCAATAGTCCATTAAAATAACCCATGAAGCTTGATTCTTGAAATAAAATACCAACAACAGATAAAAATTACAAAATCTAACTAAACTAAATCATAAAAATAAAATGTTAATGGAAGAAATTAAATTTAACCTAAAAAAAATTAAAGAAATAAATTTAGGGTTTTTAAGAAGTAAAAAAAAGAAAGGGAATGAAGAATAAAAAACACGGCTACTGTCCTGCCACTAATTCGCTGCCCTCCCCTGCTTCCTTCGCTGCTTGCTTGCTTTATGTGGCACCGAAATTGGGCCGGTACAAAGCCCAGGCAAGCAATAGGCAAGCCTAATTTTTGCTTTGCTTTGCTCGCCTAACCTTATTAAATAACAAGTGTGCCTAACTTTTGTTTATTAATATATATACTAGTATAGTAACTCGTGCAATGCACAAATTTATTAGTGTGAAATATATAAAAAAAAAACTTAAAAAAATAATGTAAGTATACATTGTCCTAATTATATTTGTCGAATACATGACTTTTTAATGCAACCATTAATTATTATTATTATTATTATTATTATTATTATTATTATTATTATTATTATTATTATTATTATTATTATTATTATTATTATTATTATTATCAAATGCATCATTTTTTCATTCAATCTAATATATCAAATTCTTCATTCATTCTAAAAATATATCAAATTCTAGGTTAGGTATATAAATTTACTATAGCAAACTATATAAATATTTTACCTAAATTTAGTTTCAATTTCAAAAAATCAAATTCTTTAGAAATAAACTATATAAATATTTTACCTAATTTAGTTTCAATTTCAAAAAATCAAATTCTTTAGAAAAATCATATTCTAAATTAGGTAAATATTATCATGTAATTAATTATTATCCATTAATATAAATCCATTTGTCATTACTCCTTTAAGAATGACATTTGTTATTTTCCAACATTTTTATTAGAATGTATGATATATATATATATATATATATATATATATATATATATATATATATATATATATATATATATATATATATATATATATATATATATATATATATATATATATATATATATATATATATATATATATATATATATATATATATATATATATATATATATATATATATATTTGCCAAATGATTTGTATTATATACCGGGAGAAAAATACAAACAAAAGCGCGGGCGGAAATTAACTCCCCCCGAGCCACCAAAAATGCTACCGCTCAAACAAAAAAGAGAGCGCTAGCCCAAAAACCCCAAAAACATCCTACTTAGATACAAGCATTTCAATCATCCTACTGTTTGCTCTACCCGCTATTCTAAAGACTATACAATCAACCATTTCCTTCAAGGAGATCCTATGGTTGTCAAAAATATTCTTGTTTCTTTGCATCTAGATGCAGTAGATCATTTCTGTCCAGAGCCCTACTATTAGCTTTGCCCGATCTGTCTTCTTTTTGTTCAGCTTGTTCATCCGAAGGATCTCAGCCTGGAAAACTGTGTCTTCCAAAGCACGAGGCAGAAAGTTAAACAGGCTGGATCTAACATTTTTTGCGTTCTCACAGTCCATGAACAAATGTTGAGTTGTTTCCCTTACGCCTTTGCAAATCCCACACAAGTCGTCAGAGAGATGCATCCATTTATCGAGTCTATCCTTGGTAGCTAACTGATTTTGGACCGCGAGCCAGGTGATGAAACACGCACTGGGGCTAGCCACATTCCTAATCATAATGTTTCTCCAACTGGCCCTAGGAGAATCAGCAATGAGAAGATCGTAGGCTTTACCTATAGCGAAGGAGTCCCCGTTGGTGATCTTTTCCCATCCTCCCAGCTGTTCTAGGATCGCTCTCTGCTTGATGATCTTTTTAAAACTCCAAGATGCATGAATGGAGGGGTGAACCTCATGAATTCCACAGTTCTTCAAGTAGTAGCTGTGAATCCATTTTACCCACAAGTTCTCCTTATGACACGCGAGGTTCCACAAGTGCTGTAGGAGAGCGGCTTTGTTCCAAACATACATATCTCGTAAATTAAGGCCTCCCTTTGAGAAAGGTAAGCCCATTTGGGTCCAAGAGACTGCAGCTTTCTTTGAAATACCGTCCTTTCCAGACCAAATAAACGACCTACAAATGTTCTCCACCATTTTACGCAGCTTTTTCGGCAGGCAAAAGATCTGGGCCCAGAAGTTCAGCATTCCCCCAATAACAGACCGAACCAGCTGAATTCGACCTGCATAAGAAAGAAGACGAGACGACCAAAAGCCAATTCTACCAACAATCTTGTCCACCAACGGCCTACAATCACGGGAATTCAGTTTCTTTGAGTGAAGTGGGACCCCCAAGTATTTAAACGGGAAGGAGCGCTCATTCATAGTGAGATACTGAAGCATCTGATCTTTCCTCTGAGTGTCAATCCCTGAAAAGTATGCATTGCTTTTGTTTATATTTGGCTCTAGACCCGAAGCCTTGGAGAATCTGTGAAACGTGTGCATCATGCTTTGGATAGAGTCAAAATCCGCTTTACAGAACATAAGCAGGTCATCTGCAAAAAGGAGGTGCGTAAGCTTGATCAGTTTGCATCTAGGGTGGAAATGGAAGCTATGGGAGTCACTTTGGGAGTGCATGAGCCTGGACAGGTACTCCATAGCGATGGCGAAGAGGTATGGCGAGAGAGGATCCCCTTGTCGTAAACCTTTCTTTGCATCAAAAGGCTTTTGAGGGAGGCCATTCACCAGGATGGAGAAGGAAACTGTGGTGACACAAGCTTTAATCCAGTTCACAAACTTAGGAGGGAAACCCATTTCATCCATAACCGAGAACAAGAAGGTCCAGCTAATAGAGTCGTAGGTTTTACGGAGGTCCATCTTGATCCTACACCTAGGACTATTGTTTTTCCGAGTGTAGCCCTTGATGAGCTCAACAACAAGAAGATATTATCTGCCATTTGGCGACCTGGGATAAAACCTGATTGGGCTTGATCAATCACACTCCCCATTACCTTCTGAAGTCTACCTGCAAGGATACGCGAGATGATCTTGTAGATAACAGTGCAGCAGGCTATAGGTCTGAAATCCCCTACTCTGTTGGCATTTTTTGTTTTAGGAATCAGAGTAACCGACGTGCAATTGAAAGGCTGGAAAATAGATCCGTTATCAAAGAAGTCTCTGATGGCGCTAACAAGATCCTCTTTGATGGAATTCCATGTTCTTTTGAAGAAACAAGCATTAAAACCGTCTATCCCCGGAGCCTTATTGTCATTCATCCCAAAAAGAGCCACTTTGATTTCCTCCTCATTCGCCTCCTGAATAAGTCTCTGACTACTAGAATTGTCGAGCTGGGGACCCTCCCTCATAATTCTCCTGTCAATCATCTCGAGGTTTGGGGTGGTGGTGCACTAGAGATTCTGGTATATATATATATATATATATATATATATATATATATATATATATATATATATATATATATATATATATATATATATATATATATATATATATATATATATATATATATATATAACGTCAATGTTTCAGGGCTCCCATAATAATAATGACTTTCGTTATGGGTGAAAGCTTAGATGACTTCATAATACGAATAATAACGTCCACATTTTGAAACTTGAATAATAATATGACTTTCAAACTAGGTGAAAGCTCAGATGACTTTATACATTCGTCATCGATCGAAAACCACATATACAATAAAATATGATTCATGTATCCTCGAATATTGCTAAAACATGAAAATAAACTGGCCTAAAATTCTCAATCTGATTCATAAATGGTTGAAATAGAGTCCGAGTGAACCATAATAAATATATGTATTATTTGATCGGTAAAAATATATGTAATGATCTGAAAATATCACTACTGATACCCATTCAATAATCAGACTCACACACCTTCTGAGACAACCAAATTTTAATACAGCCGTATGAAAATGAAATTTAATTTCATCATCACCAACGTCCAACTTCATTCACGACAAAAATATCAACCACTGACAAATTTTGCCTAACTTTCACTTAAATCAAATTATTGAAATATCAAGTAACTCCACTTAATTAAATTAACCACCCACTAAAAAGATGAAAGATCATGCCAAACTTTTTATTAGAAACCGAAATCCAGTTAAGGAGCAAGAAAAGAACGGTTAGTAATTAGCATATAGCAGGTACACTGAATTCGTAACCCATAATCATACTGCCTCATTTGATGATTTCTTCCATATGTAAGCGCAAATATGTGCCCGGGTAGCCATGAATTTTTGTTCGAGTTAAATATCTATAAGAGTCCGAGTGCAGTTATTCTATAATTTTATTGATAACTGTATCATAATAACATGTAATTTTTGGGGAAAATAATAAAGATTGGCGAAAATTTTGGTATTTGAACAGGAAAATAACTGTATTATAATAACCGTATTATGATAACATGAATCGTGGGTGTATCGTCAGATTCTCGACTCTCGTGCCCGGAAGTTCAAGAAATCCAATCATCGTTTTAGAGAACCGGCGCTTACCCACCATCAAAAACTAGAAAAAGCTTAGACTAGAAACTGAATTTTTAGATTTGTGGAGAAGAATGCAAATCTGGGCAACTGACAAGTAAAGAGCCACGAAAATGGTAGAAGAAAGACCATAGAGATGTTGATTTTTCTTTTTCTTTTTTTATAAATATAAAAAAAAATCTTCTTAAGGAAGATGAAACTTGAAAGGGTATGGTGCTTAGTTTGGAATTGGGGTAGATTTTTCAACACTATATTTTTTGGTATGACCATTTCCGATTTGCATATACCGTAGAGACACATAGTTTTTATGTTTGTCTTCCCCACAGACGGCGCCAAACTGTTTCGGTAATGAAACGGTCGAATTTATAAAAGAGACTTTAAGTAGGAAGTACCTTTAAATTAAGGGAAGTGAGATGATTTGACCTCCGCGTAGGGTGTTCCTGCAACCACAAGGAAAACTAACCCGGGGGCCTATATCCCGGAAGGGCACTCCGATGCTTAAGTCAGACCGGGAATCATAGATGTAATTAGTATAAGTTTTTGTATGAGAGTAGAATTGTGTACCTTTATCATGTAGATGAATGATGCATTTATAGAAAAATTGTGGAGGTGGTTACCTCGTTCATGATAATACATGGTGATCATGCTTGTGTAGATGGGAGTAGTGGGCGGTTACCATCGGTTACTTCAATAAATGGAAGTTACGTGGCGGTTATGATTTGACTAAATAAATTACGGGATAATAATTTGACCCCGTAACAACACTAGTGGAAAAATCTCTATGGGCTGCGGGCATTTTATGGGTATGGGTTGCGGTTTTGTCTCGCAGCCCTTGGAGTAGCAGCAAATAACATAAACTTATTGGCTGCGGACATAATGCCCGCAGCCCTTACCCCATTTTCAAAAAATTTTTTTTTTTTAAATTTCGTTTTTTGAACATCAAAAATTTACATAAAATTTACATAAAAAACCTAGAAATTATCTTTATTCCATTCGAAATCTCAGATCTTACAATAAAAATGAACAATGATAAAAAATCCTTAAACTATAAAACATGGCTAAGAGATCAACACTATTCACATTTTGCAATATGAATAGTGTTTTTGCCATGTAAGATGCCATGTCATACAGCCCTTACCACATAAAAATTGTGTTTGAACTTTGTATATAAACCTAAATTACCCTAACAACAAGCAGCTCCTTCTCCTTCTTTCCCCAATAAACCCACTGATCCTTCCTTCTTCTCCATTTCATGCTGCTCCAAAGGAATCTTGCTGCTGCTCACTCGCCATTCACCACCATCTTCCTTCAGTGCAGGTTCGATCTTTTCATTTGACTTCAACACTTGCCATTCACCACCATCTTCCTTCATTACAGGTTCGATCTTTTCATTTGAGTTCGATCTTTTTATTTGAGTTCTCAAGGTTCCTTCAATTGAGGTTTCTGTTTTTGGTAAATTGGGTTTTGGGTTTAAGGGTTTAATGCATTTTCTATGATTGCTTTGTTTTGGCTTTTAGACAATTTTTAGCAAAAAATTGTATGCATTTTGGAATACTTTATTTCTGGATTTGGGAATCAGGTCCTTATCAATTGTTGGAGCAATAGAAAATTGCTAGGACGTGTGAGAGCCTTTGATCGTACTACAATATGGTGCTTGATAGAAAATGTCAGGAAAATGTGGACTGAGGTTTGTCTTAACTTAAATGCCTTTTTCTCCACCAATTTGTACAAAGTTTATTGAACTGGAACACATAATTTCTTAATTGATAGATCATATATATTTTTTCTTCAATTGAAATATTCTTGAAAGTACCAATTCCGAAGTACTGGTGCTTATTTAGGGCTCGCCTGGAATCCTGTTACTTATTTAGGTGATAATTATTTATGGGTAAAAAGGTACAGGAAATTATTTAAAGGAGAAAATAAATAGTGGGAAAAAATTTAGGATGATTTGGCAAGTTTCCGACAGATTTATTATCACAAGTGCAACCAAAAGAAAAACAAGATTTCAGTATCTTCACTACCATCATCTTCCCTGTGTGGTTCAATGCAATGACTCACCTTGTTGGAGTAAATATTTTCATAGTGTGGAGTGGGGTAAATATTTATCCTCCAAAAGAGGGGAAAGAGTACTCCTTCACTTTTTTTCCATTCATTCCAGGCAGCTGACTCTACTCAAACAAATTTCAGGGATACTATTTCCCCCTTAGTACCCTCATTCCAGGCGTGTCCTTATTGTTGATTGTTCCAGGTACCAAAGACCAGAAAAGGGAAAAAGAGGCACAACCCATGAATAAGGACAGACTCACGAGCAAAATGTTCCTTTGACGAGACTATGTTATATTATTGTCCTATGGAATCCCAAACAGGTTCAACATGATTTTGATTTTTATTTGCAGTTTCAATGGATTTTATTTTTTGAGTATAATTTATTATGATCTTGTTATCATATTAGGAACTATTATGAAGAAACTTGATGTGTTGGGTGCTTTCAATTTCTAAGGAGTTCAACACCAGCGATTTATGTTAGTTAAACATTCTTTAACCTGCAGTGTTTTAGTAGGATGAAATAGTAACATACATGGAAGTGCAATTTCTTTTTTTATGGTGATATTTTTAGATATTTAATCGGAGATGTTATAATTAGATGTAGTTGACTAAGATATGAGTATCAATCAGTGAGTAGGATCATAATTGTTAAATTTGTTAAACTTGCATGATTGATACTCATCTTAATCAAATTGCACTTTAGAAGGTTGGAGCCAATCAGCCAAGTTTAACAATCAATGAGTAATTGCACTAGGAACTAAAATTTTTGGATCTTAATTGTTCTTAGTAAATGGTGCATCTTTGATTGATTTGAGTATGTAAGAATTATGGTCTACGAAGTTGTACTTGGCTCCAACCTTCTAAAGATTTAAATTTGATATTTCTTATTACTTGATCTTTTGTGATTGATTTTTGGAGAATATTCGATTTAATTTTTTGTTGTTGTTATGATTGGTGTGACTTAAGTGCACTAAAATAAATCAAGTGTGACTCTTAGGATGGAATCCTATGGAGTAAGTTAATGGGTGTGTTGAATGTGGTGCTTAACTTATGAAGTTATGAAGAATTAAAGTGTAACTTAAACATGGGTGTTATGATGAAAGTTACGGAGTATAATGAAGCTTGTTAATGAGTCTTAATGAGACGAATTGGAAGACCAAAGGATCGGTTCTGCTGTGCCATGCTCGAACGAGCTCCAAGAGGCTCGAACGAGCTCCAAGAGGCTCGAACGAGCACTAACAGAATCAGCAAGCAGAAGCTGCTGGGAAGCCACGCTCGAACGAGCACTTCACAGCCTCGAACGAGCATCAGCTCCACTATGCATTGAATACGACTTATGCCTTTACAAGTCCATGGAAGCTGTTTTGTCTTTCGAATTTCTTGGAAGCTGTTACATGCTTTTTTTATTATACTTTTTAATCCTTGTATTAAATGTGGTATTTAGTATAATTTCTCCTATAAAAGGGGGACTCATATACTCATTATAAAATTGATCCACAAGATCAACAAATCATCCTACAAAATACCCCAAGTCAAACACTTAGCCTCATCTCTTCTCTAATTGTAATTCTCAAATTTTGTTATAATATAAGAGATACTACACCGGAGGACGTAGCCAAAATTTGGTGAACCTCGTAAATATTTTGTGTCGTTTATTATTGCATTTTTATCTCTTACAAACATCGAGTTTTTAGTTTGCGTAATTTGTTTCACAAGACTTCACATATTTCGATCTTGGTGGTCTTAGTAGTTAAAACTCGTCGTTCGATCGCTAATACGTCATCGTTTTCAATTGGTATCAGAGCCAAGTCGTTATTAACGTCGTGTAGAGGTCGTATTGGTGTAACATGGCTACAATGACACTCGATATTGAAAAGTTTGATAGGAGCGTGAATTTTGGCTTATGGCAAGTTAAAATGAAAGCAATATTGATACAAAATGGAGGCATAAAGCACTTGGTGGTATAGAGAAGATGCCCGAAGGCACAAGTGAGGCGAGATGGGAAGAAATGGATGCGAAGGCCCTTTTCGCCATACAACTTTGTCTCTCTAATGAAGTTTTGAGAGAAGTAGTAAATGAGGAAACTTCTAAAGGCATTTGGGATAAATTGGAATCACTCTACATAGAAAAGAGTGTTACCAATCGACTTTTATTAAAGTGTCGTTTGTATGATCTCCGATTGCAAGAAGGGAAGCCGATGAAACCGCACCTTGATGAATTTTACTCAATAATTATGGATTTGCAAAATATTGAAGTAAAAGTGGATGATGAGGACTTGGCCATCTTATTGTTGGTTTCACTACCACCTTCGTTTAAGCACTTTAGGGAAACCTTATTATATGGAAGGGACACATTGAGTAGTGAGGATGTTAGAAAGGCCTTAACACAAAAGGACCTTATTGATTCTCAATTCGCTCAAAAGGAGTCCAAAGATCCCAATGATGCGTTATTTGTGAAGCACGCGGGTAGGAACAAAAGGGGCATGACTTGTAACTTTTGTAAGAAGAAAGGCCACCTCAAGAAAGATTGTTGGAAATTAAAATCCAAACAATCCAATGAAAGCAAATCAAATAATGCTATCTCCGCCGAAGCTAGCAATGTTGAAGGTGAGTTATATGATGTTGGTGCTCTCGTTGTTACCAATGAATACAAGGGTGGTGACTCATTGATTTTGGATTTGGGATGTTCTAGACATATGACGTTTAACGCAAAGTTCTTCTCAACTTATCAAAAGGTTGATGGAAGAAAAGTCACTATGGGCAATGAGGCTTGTCGTCCGATAGTTGGTATTGGAGATGTTAAAATTGTCATGTTTGATGGTGTTGTGAGAACATTGACCGAAGTCCTTCATGTTCCAGGCATGAGTAAAAACTTAATTTCCCTTAGTATTTTGGATAAAGAAGGTTATAGATGCATTGGTGAAGCTGGAGTTTTGAAGGTTGGCAAGGGTCCTAAATTGATGATGAAAGGATCCATTAAAGATAGCTTGTATATGCTTGTGGGTTCAACCTTAATTAGTTCGGCTTGTGTGTCCACTGCTTCAACCAAGCATGAAATTGATGATCATGTTTCTTCTTTAAACGACGAAGGTTCGAGAATAATTCCAACATACCCCAATGAGTCCATGAGATATATGGACTTGATTGGTAATTGATTCATACTCTTTTGGGAGCCCTTTGAGGGCATTTTTATGCATGTGTTATGTTTATTTAAGCACATGTGTTGTTTTTGTTTTATTTTTATTTTGAGTATGTAAAATGTGGTGTAAGTTGTTATAATATGTAAGAGTGAATTAGAGAGTGCCATTGACTTGGGTGAACTCAAGTCAAGGTGGAGATTGTTATGATTGGTGTGACTTGAGTGCACCAAAATAAATCAAGTGTGACTCTTAGGATGGAATCCTATGGAGTAAGTTCATGGGTGTGTTGAATGTGGTGCTTAACTCATGAAGTTATGAAGAATTAAAGTGTAACTTAAACATGGGTGTTATGATGAAAGTTATGGAGTATAATGAAGCTTGTTAATGAGTCTTAATGAGACGAATTGGAAGACCAAAGGATCGGTTCTGCTGTGCCATGCTCGAACGAGCTCCAAGAGGCTCGAACGAGCACTAACAGAATCAGCAAGCAGAAGCTGCTGGGAAGCCACGCTCGAACGACCACTTCACAGCCTCGAATGAGCATCAGCTCCACAATGCATTGAATACGACTTATGCCTTTACAAGTCCATGGAAGCTGTTTTGTCTTTCTAATTTCTTGGAAGCTGTTACATGTTTTTTTTTATTATACTTTTTAATCCTTGTATTAAATGTGGTATTTAGTATAATTTCTTCTATAAAAGGAGGACTCATATACTCATAAAATTGATCCACAAGATCCACAAATCATCCCACAAAATACCCCAAGTCAAACACTTAGCCTCATCTCTTCTCTAATTGTAATTCTCAAATTTTGTTATAATATAAGAGATACTACACCGGAGGACGTAGCCAAAATTTGGTGAACCTCGTAAATATTTTGTGTCGTTTATTACTGCATTTTTTTATCTCTTACAAACATCGAGTTTATAGTTTGCGTAATTTGTTTCACAAGACTTCACATATTTCGATCTTGGTGGTATTAGTAGTTGAAACTCGTCTTTCGATCGCTAATACGTCATCGTTTTCAGTTGTACATTCATTGTAAGTTTGTATTTAGTTTTGTAGATTTGAGCACAAATTTTCTTTGTTTTTTTTTTTTTTTTTTGAGGTTTTAAGAAGGTAAAGTGAAAGAAGTTCTTCTTTCATCGAAAATTAGTACTTTCATCTCTTATCAGCTATGGAGTTTCAATTTTAAAATAGAATTTGTTATTTTGGGGATTCGTAAGTGGTTTATTAATTTAGAATAATGTTTGTCATTAGTTTATAACATTGTAGTTTCTCTAAGCTTATAAAATTGTAAGCATATACTTGATTTTTCTTATTAGCTCATTTGGGTTCTATTAAAATAGCAAACACTTCGACAACCATTTGTGTGATTTAATATATGATGATGGTGGTCTTGTTTATCAAATGAGTTTATGGCAAGTATATTGTTTTTCTTAAATTTTAATCTAGGTTTTTCATAGTTAATCTCCTCAATTATTTTGTTGGTTTTTTATTCATGTGAAGTTTTGTAACATTTCAGGTGCTTCGACCTCATTGTAAGTAATAATGTTTAAGTATATTGTATTTTTCCTACTTTAATTTGGGTTTTTTCATAGTTGATTTCTCTAATTATTTTGTGGTTTTTGATTCAAATGAAGTTTTGCAAAATTTCAGGTGCTTCGATCTCATTGTAACTAATAATGTTAGAACTTTTCTAGAATTTTAATGGTTCTCTCAAATTTAAACAATCATTAACCTTTCCATAAAATCCCTTTATTATTGATTCTTAGTACATGAACACGTCCATTCTCCAAGACCTCAAATTTATTATAAGTTTCTCTTCAAGTGGTTGCAATAAATGCTTGTGTTAGTCCGTCTTTGATAAAACTTATACGGAGAAACATCAGAGAGGTCAAAAAAGATGATTTGGACAAGAGGAATAGGTCCAGTTAGGATTATGAGTGACTTGTGTTACCAAGTAATCACGACATGATTAAGAAAATTAATCATTTTAATTCATGTGGGTCTAGAAGAGGACAATCACATGAATGTTATTTGTTTTGATGGAAATCTTTGGTATAAGATTGTATGGGTGTAAATATTTGACATGTGAAGACTAAGTGTGCAAAATCAGTCCTAAGTGCAAGTGTAAGAGACTTTGGAGACCGTGGGAATACGTGAAAAAGGAAAAGCAATGGACAGAAGCAACTGCCACCTACTGCCCCCCTTTCTGCTGCTCCTATGTGTGGTAACTGCACCTGCTGGCTGCTGTTTTTACTTCCTAGCTGCTGCCCATATCGTGTGGTACTAAGTCCCACATTTTGCCTATAAATACCTTAATCCTAAGCCATAGTTTAGTGCACAAAAGTCTTGTAACACCCCGGCCCCTCGGACTGCCGGTGACTACTCATGGAGACTGTAGATTAGCCCCACAGACCAACACAAGTCTTTCCAGCACACTTTGGCCTCACTTATGCGCACCCAGGAAAACTTCCCAGGAGGTCACCCATCCTAAGATTGCTCCCCACCAAGCACGCTTAACTGTGGAGTTCTTAGCAAATGAGCTCCCATGAAAAGAAGATGCACCATATCGATATGAGTAGTCTATCAATCTCTTTTCAAGCTAAATCTGGGGTATCACAAGTCTCACATTATAAGCCATAGTTTAAGTGCAGTAGATTTAAAAGTTGGTTTGTTGTAATAATAGCTTAATAATGATATATGTAACACCGATTTTGTACCTCAGATTTGGTATAAGATTTGGGAGCATTGAAACAACTGAACACCAATCGAAAAAAGAAATTATCGGTGTTATAATAAATGTGCTCAATGATGATGTTGTTACTGATCTATAATAAAAGTGCTTAATGAACATTTATCTTCCTCTATGGCTTCAAAAGATGTACATGATTTTAATTCATGTTTAAGTCTTTTCCTTTGTTGTTTTTAATCAAATTACAAAGATGTCTGTGGTTTATTTCATGTCGGAGACTTTGGTTTTATTTGTGTTGAAATAATTTGAAAAGAAGACCCATAATGTAATCATATTGACGAATTATACTAATAGTTCAATGTTGATATATAATATCAATTTTATGCCTTGAATTTTAATCTAATAGTGGATAATCAAATACTTGTAGTTATTTTAGTTGTTGAATTGATTCATTTATTAATCCATGTTTAGGATTTTATCTTGATTGTGTTTTAGCCAAATAAGACTTTGATTTTATATCTGTTGAACTTAATGAATGTGCTCAATGATGATATATCTCTAACCGATTTTGTACTTAAATTCGCTAAAAAAAATCAGAGAGCATTCGTCTATCTTCTTCCTTTGCTTCAAAAAATTTGGATTTTTTGTGTTTTAGCCAAATAGGACTTTGGTACGTTTTCATACCTTACTTTGATGTTGTTGCATATTACTATCGATACATTTTCAGCCTTTATAGCCTTACGTTTTAGTACACATTGACATTCTAATATTTTCATTTGTATTATTGTTAAAATTGTATAAAATACCATTATGAAATCCGATAGTTTAACTTGGGGGACCGCGTGCGTAGCACGCGGCCCCACAACTAGTTTACATAAAAAACCCAGAAATTATCTTTATTCCATTCGAAATCTCAGATCTTACAATAAAAATGAAGACCAAATCTCAGATCTTACAATAAAAATGAAGATCAGATCTTACAATAAAAATGAATATCTTACAAAAATCAAGACCTAAAAATTAAAAACAAAAATGAAGAACAAAAAAAAAAAAAACCCAATCTGATTCGAAAAAACCCAATAAAAATGAATATCTTACAATAATCAAAATGAAAAACAAAAAAAACAAAAAAAAAAAAAAAATCGAAAAACCCAGATCTGATTTTCATTGTTTGAAGAAGATGATGATTGTTGTTTATTCCATTCGAAATTATCTTCAATCTTCAATGAATCTAAAAAAACCCAGAAACTTCGTTCTTGAAATGAAGATCTTGCCATTTTTAGATCTTCGAGGTTTTTTTTGAAGATCTCGCCATTTTGAAGAAGGAAATCTCGCCATTTTTGAAGATCTTCGAGGTTTTTTTGAAGATCTCGCCATTTTTGAAGATCTTCGAGGTTAAGAGGGAGAGGGAGAGGAAGATCTCGCCATTTTTGAAGGAAATAGCGCCTCTAAGTGTAATGTTTTTAGGGTTAAGAGGGAGAGGGAGAGGGAGATGGGGAGAGGGAAGTCAGGGAACGGTTGTGCGTGTATATATTAGGGTTAAGACTTAAGAGTAAAAACCGTGTTTTATAATTTGGCGCCTTCAATTTTTTTTATTTTTTTTTAAATGAATAAGGGCTGCGGACAAACCTAAAAACCTAAAAACCAGAAGTTTTCAATCATATATATATATATATATATATATATATATATATATATATATATATACATATATATATATATATATATATATATATATATATATATATATATATATATATATATATATATATATATATATATAGGTCAAGTTCCAGTGAGAACCAAGCTTATATGCAGAACCGTGAGAACCAATGGCCTTGATAAAATGTGTTTACTTTTTTATAGAAAAGGTGTTACTTTGAACCAAAAAACGTTACTTTTGTTTAAAAAAAAAGCTGTCTTTTAGCAAAATGTTTACTTTCAGAAAAAAAATATTTTTTTCAAAAAAATAAAGTAACAACGTTTTTTTTTCGAAAAGTAACACATTTTTATGTAAAAAGTAACACCTTTTTCTGGTTTTTTTCAGAAGTTTTTTCTTAAAGTAACACTTTTTTTGCCCAATAGTATCATAAAATACAGTAACAACTTTTACCTCATAAGTAACACCTTTTTAATAAAAAATAACACTTTTTTGTAAGGCTGATTGGTTCTCACGGTTCTCATATAAGGATTGTTCTCACTGGAACTTCTTCCTATATATATATATATTATATATATATATATATATATATATATTATATATATATATATAGATATAGTATATAATATATATAATATATATATATAATATATACTCGATTATATATATATATCTATCTATATATATATATATCTATATATATATATATATATATATCTATATATAGATTTAGGATCAAATGAGAAGGAGTCTTAAAATGAGAAGGGTAAGAAGCAATTTCAGCCGTTTTAGATGAAAGATCAATGGTCAGGATGAGTTTTACATCCTTGCACGCGGTTTAGGAATGCTTTTACCGCGGTTTTTTTTTGCTTTTTATGTTATATTTAAGGTTACTATGTTTTAGAAAAAGATACTATGTTTAGAATAAGGGTTACTATGATTTATGTATAGTTACTGTGTTCTCTCAATCTTAACAGAACATCGAACTTTTAAAAATACAACATAGTAACCTTTGATCATAACATAGTATCACTTTTCTAAAAACATAGTAACCTTAAATCAGAAAATAAATGGAGAAAAAATCGACGAGAAAGATGATTTTCACCCGTTAGATTTTGATAAGATCAATGGCTATAAATCCTTCTTATCCTTCTCATTTTGAGTCCCCTTCTCAATGGATCCCTCCCCTATATATATATATATATATATATATATATATATATATATATATATATATATATATATATATATATATATATATATATATATATATATATATATATATATATATATATATATATATATATATATATATATATATATATATATATATATATATATATATATATATATATATATATATATATATATATATATATATATATATATATATATATATATATATATATATATATATATTTAGGATCAAATGAGAAGGGGTCTCAAAATGAGAAGGGTGAGAAGGAATATGAGACGTTGATATTTTTGATGGATGGTCAGATGGGGTTGAAGCAAATTTAATGCCTGCACGCGGTTCAAGTTAAATGAACCGGTTTTTTAAAAAAAATTTAATTTATTGGGTTTATGTGACATTTCTAATTTCAGTCCATTTTTTATTTCTCTCTCTTCTTTATTTGTCTAAACTACTGTCATTGTCTCTTCCCTCATTTCTTTCTCTTCCTGTGTTACTTCATAACTTACTAATGATCTTCAAAAAGCGCGTTTGGTTCTGGAATCAGGTATGCAATCTTTAGATTTCAATTTATGGTCACTTTAGCGGCTCAAATTTGTTGTTTAATTTTCATCTTCATTGTTCTACGTTTGGATATAAGGTTTTTTGAATCTTTAGATTTAGGGTTTTGGAATTTGGTTGATTCTTGTTTGAATAGAAGTTGATTTATGTATTTTGTCTTATTTTAGGGTTATATTTGAAATTTTGGGATTTATTTTAGATAGAATTTTTCATTTTTGGAGATCTACCTTTTGGATTATATGGCATTGGGAAAATTTGATTTGTTTCTCATTTTTTGTTCTGCATTTTTTATTTTGAATCTGTTTTGTTTCTTGAATATGATTTTATTTTAGATGTTTTCGTTGATTTTTTTATCAGTTTTTTTCTTTCCATCTTCCTATTTTAGGGTTATTGCTTTTATGTTTATAAGGTTCTATTGTTTTATGCTGGATCTTGTGCTTGATTTTGCTATTGATTTTAAAGTTTTGTGCTTGATTTTTCTATTGGTATTATTTTGAGGAGGAAAGATTTTCTTTATTCTACCATTTTCCAGTATTAAAGAAGACAATAAAAGGTAAGTTAGGGTTTCATGATTATAGTGTTGATTGTGTTAGTGTGTAGATTGCTTGTTTTATCACCATTTTCTCATTGAGAATTGTGTGTAGATTGGTTGTGTGCAGATTGGTTGTGTGCTTTGTTGGTTACATGATGGTTGATTGATGCAGAGTGTACTAATCCCATGGTTTCTTACTAATTATGAATTTATTTTTTTTGGCTTTGTCAATACTCAATATTATCTGTTATAGTGACTTAATTTGTTTTCTCTTGTAGTGACTTTATCAATATTAATCAAATAAATTTCAACAAATTTAAATATTTCAAATGTGGTAACCTTCATCAAGGTCATGGTAACCTTCTACAAGAATATAGTAATTATTTTTCAATTTAATAGGACATAGTTTAGTTTAACATAATTTGAACATATGAAAAGATTGCCTGACTTTCTACTATGCTTCTTTTTAGTGTCATTTCTTGATTTAAGTGTGTGTGGTTTGGTTGTTTTGTGCTGGCCTGGGTTGTCGTTGGCGCATATATAGCTGCGATTTTTTGCTAGTGGTGGTGTGCCTTGGTTTCTTTCGTTATTGTGTTGTTTGCGGTGGTGGACATCGTTACTTGTCTCCTATCCTAGCCAAGGGTTGCTTTGTTTTCCCTTTTAGTGATCTTTTTCTGACTCATTAAGCCTATTAGCTCAATTGGTAGAGCACTCTATTCTTGTTTATATAGAGGATGTAGGTTCAAATCCTACATAGGCTATTATATGTATTTTGTAAAAAAATATGACCAAATTTGATGATGTTATTAAATATGTTGATCTCATTTTCAAACATATTGATCTTATTTGTAAAAATAGTAAATTGGTTGTTTTGAATTTGTTTTTTCAAAATTACATGAGGAGAACAACTAAATATGAGGAAAAAGTAACTCAACATAATCATAATATCATTTGCTAGTAACATAGTAGCATTTTCTAAGAACATAGTATGTTAAAAACTTTTAAAAGAACATACTAACATTTTAATAAGATTATTGTATCTTGTAATAAGAAAATAGTAAAGAAATGGTAAATAAATAGTCATCTTCAACCAAACATCATCGTCTTAACTATCTCTTCATCCATAAGCACATTATAGTTATTAATTTGTTTTCACAATTATAAATGAGAAGACAGTAACTCTATAAAATTATAGTATCATTTTTTAAGAACATAGTTACTTTTTATAAGAACATAGTATCTCTTCATGTGTACTTGTAAATAGAACAATCTCTTCATCTTCAGCATTTGACCTTCTTACATAATGAGAACCCTCAAGGCATCAACATTAGGGTTCTTCAAAAATAGATTAACAACAATAACTTCAAAATAAACTTAACACAATAACATAAGCTGTGCAGTTGAGTTGAACGATAAGATCAACAGATTGGCATAGCAGCAGGTCTGCAAGTGCAATAAACAGCCTGATCTATTATTGTACATATCAGTGTGCAACTCTGGATTCAACACATTCATCATTCAACACATTAATAAACCTGAATTTAACTGTTTTCATCAATGAAGTTCTAGTGGTAGCATTTTATTAAGAATATACTAACATATTATTAAGAACATAAAAGGAGCCTATGTAGGATTTGAACCTACATCCTCTGTGCAAAGTAAGCACAAATACACAGTGCTCGACCAAATTGAGCTAATAGGCTGATAGAATATAATACACAAACAATTTGTAAAAGGTTTATACTACATAGTAACCTTTTTTCAAGGACATAGTATCCTTCTTCAATCACATAGTAATATTTTATTAGGAACGCTGATTCAAAGCAAGATACTATGGCATTAAGACGAAGAACACATAAGCACAAACCCAAAAGCAATTAAAATGAGAAAAAACTCCCAAAAGTAGAACCCAGAAACCATGATCACCACAATAATTGATTACTCTAAACAAAATATTATCAATATTTCCAAAAAAAAAATTCATAACCACAAATTTAAATCAAAACTGAACCTAATTTATAATCAAATTGAAAAAAAAATTAATAATTAAACTTTTTGAATTCATAAACCCTAAAACAAGATTTTATAATCAAATTGAACAAAAACTAAAAAAAATTAATCCAAACAAAATCATAATCAAAATAGAAGAAGCTGGAGAATAAAAAAAATGCATTATTACCAGTAAAATTAAAATCAACAAGGGAAACCCTAAAATTAAAGAAAAGTATAAAATCACGTAATATAGAATGTAAATCTAACCTTAAACTGAAATAAAAACCGATTAACATACCTTAATTCAAGAGAAGTTGGACATTGTAATCAAATTTCTGAGTTTTGATAGTATACTGATGGTTTTCGAAGAGGAGAGCTTTTGATAGTATACTGATGGTTTTTGATGGTTTTCGAAGTTGGACATTGTAATTCAAGAGTCAGTGTTCTTCAAAGAGAGAGAAATAGATATGGAGAGGCTCAGTGTAATTCTTTCCCCAATTAGCCGGTTCACTAAAGTCTATTTTCACCCGTTAGATCTTACTTAGATCAATGGTTGTAAATCCTTCTCACCCTTCTCATTTTAACACCCCTTCTCATTGGATCCCTCCCCTATATATATATATATATATATATATATATATATATATATATATATATATATATATATATATATATATATATATATATATATATATATATATATATATATATATATATATATATATATATATATATATATATATATATATATATATATATATATATATATATATATATATATATATAAAATATATGATGAGAGAGAAAACTAGAGAGAGAGAGTCCAAGAATTCAAAGAATCAGTATGGTACAGCTACAGGCCTGCAACACCGCGCATATGGGACTGATCAAGCCTTTCCTTCTGCTACGTACACCCTGCGCCAGCTTCCTGAACACCGACAACAACAACCTGTGTCTGGGCGACGTGTAGGTCATTGGGGAGTTTCCATCTCCCGGTGGGAAGGTGGACCCCGGGAGCCTCTGTCCTCTCGACCAGGTTCAAGAAACGACGGCAGTAAAACATTGTTCATTGATGGCATTTCTTCAACGACAACAAACAGGGATTTAGCTGCTCTATTCCAGAAAATGGGAAAGGTTGTGGATACCTTTATTTCAAGAAAAAAGAGAAAGATTAAGAAGCATGCTTTTGGTTTTGTGCGTTTTGATACTTGGGAGGCGGCAAACAAGGCGGTGCAAGATTTGAATGGGTATGTATTATTTGGCTTAAAACTTTGGGTAAACTGGGCAAGATTCACAAAGGGAGGACAACCCTTTCCTCCTAAGCGACAACAATCTGGTGCAAGTGCAAAAACCAACAAGCCAATCCTATCTCCGGCGTTCCGAGACGGCCGACGTTATTCAGAGGTTTTGAGGGGAGGGAACCCAGTTAATGATCAAGTATCACCCACCATGAGGACCAACCACTGCCATAACCAGGCAACGGTGAGCTTGACGGAAAATTCTGCCTTGACCGAAAAGTTAGCAAGTGCGGTAATAGTAGTGTCGGAGAAGAAGCTTAATATGGAAGAGGTCAAATCACGATTATCAGGTATTATTTTTCCTATAGTTGGGGTATCCTCTCTTGCACCATCGAAACTGGTTATCTTCCTCGAGGAAGATGATGCGGTTGACGTTGCGCTTGATGCAAAATCCCCACTGCGACGGATATTCACTGACGTTAGAAAGTGGACCGAGGAAGAAGAACATCTCACTAGACTATCTTGGCTTGAATGTAAAGGGGTTCCCCCGAGGTGTTGCAGTGAGGAGAGCTTTCGGAGTCTGGGTAACCAGTGGGGTAGGGTGTTGCGGGTGGTCGACGTGTTTAATGGAATCAATAGCCTTACGTCGGCTAAGATTCTTGTGGAGACCAAGAATATGCACACAATTGAGGGACATATTGCTGTGACGTGGGGACATGGGTCGGGTGTGGTTTGGTTCCGTGGATTGCAACAGGAGGAATACAAAGAAATGGACTATGTGGATGATGAAGATAGTGGTGACCATGTGGATGCCCATGATGATAACAGTGATGGTGGTGAACAAGATGATAACAGTGATGGGGATGATAATGATACTCCACACGATGAATTGAGTGAAGATGATGGGCGGCTTGATGATTACAGTGATAGGGTGAGGCTTGTTGATTTTGGGAAAGCAAAGTTGGTTAGTGCAGATGATGGGATGGAGGTGGAAGCTACGCCCAGGGAGAGTGATACGCCATTATCAGTCTCGACAAAGGACCAGGATACACAGCAGCTGGACGAGGCGTGTGTGCAGCTTAGTAAGGGGATTCATTTGCCATCAGTAGATGAATGGTGGGCTGGGCCACTCTCCTGCCCAGTTCAGGCCACGGGGGATGGGTGGTTTGATCCCATCGCTACTGTTGAGGTCCCAATATCCCAAGGCGTTGCATCAAGTTCAACAGCAAGAGGGGCCAATGACGTAACTAACACGGTTAGGAAAGTCAATCAAGGGAAACGTCCTCGAGGAAGACCGAAAAGAGTGGCATGTTCTTTGCCGGATACGCTTTCAGTGCCTTCGACACCATCACTATATTCCTTGGAGGCCAATGATACTTGGCATATGGCGACAAAGCTGGGAGTTGGATGTCGAAATGAAGATGAGGTGCACGAGGAGTTGAGGAGATCTACGCGTTTACACGCTATGGTGGAAAGCACTTTGGCTCGGTAAGGTGCTTGTCTTTTGGTGTATTTTGTTGAGTTTTTTATGAATATATTATGTTGGAATGTTAGGGGTTTGGGAAAGGGGGAAAAGTGCATTTCTATTCGGAGTCTGATTAAACAACATGATATTTCTTTGCTGGGTCTGGTGGAGACAAAACATAGACGATCCTTTGGTAGTAGAGTCAGACGTATGTGGGGCACTGATGGTTTTGATTGGTGTGAGTCTTTGGCCACTGAGACACATAGTGGGGGAATTGTAAGTATGTGGGACCCCAATACTTTTCAGGTATCCCAACTGTTTCATTGGGGAAAGATGGATAGTTCTCGACGGATGCATATTAAAGTCCAACTTCCATTGTTGTGTGGGCATTATATATGGACCATGTGATCGGGTGGGTAGGAGAGAATTGTATGTAGCCCTAAGGGATCTGATAGGATAGTGTAGGCAAACCTGCTCTGTTGATTGGAGATTTCAATGAGGTCCTTCACCCCAGGGAACGACATGGTACCTTTCGAAATGATTTGAGTATTCGGGAATTTCAGGAATGGGTTCATGACCTTCAACTTATTGACCTTCCCCTTCATGGCATAAGGTATACATGGGGTAGGCTAGATTCTCAAAGTAGACTCGATCGATGTATGTGCAGTTCTGAGTGGTTGGTAACTTTTCCGGATCTTTGCTTGAAGGGCTTGAAAAGGAGCTTCTCAGACCATAACCCTCTTTTGGTGTCTTGTGTGAGTAGGGTCAACTAGGGACCCAAGCCTTTTAGAGCCTTTGACTGTTGGTTTCTGCACCCAGATTTTCGGGACTTTCCTTCGTACTGAGTGGGCTAACCTACCAGATGTGGGTATTGTTACCAAGCTGAAGGCGTTGAAGGGTCCCTTGAGAACCTGGAGTAAAGAGCATTTTGCTGGTATGGATAATAGGATCTCGTCTCTTGAGAAGGAGGTTCATGAGCTGCAAATCCTTGGTGAATCCCAACCTCTAGATGAGCTCCAAGCAGCACGGTTTAGGGCTCTACAATGCCAGCTACATATATGGATGATCAGAAGAGAGCGGACTTGGAGGCAAAAGGCTCGTACATATGGTCTGAGCCTAAAGGATCACAATAGTAAATTTTTCCATGCATCGACATTGGTTAGGAGAAAGAGAAATGAGGTGACACAGCTATTGATTGATGGGCGCTTGGTGTCTGGGGTTGATAATCTTAAGGTGGAGATCACTGAATATATCAAAGCCAGATTCACCCAAGAGCGGATGCCTGAGTTGACTTTTGAGTTAGGGGATCACCCTAGAGTGTCGATGGACCAGAATGCCTTCCTTGAGTCTTTGCCATCACGGGAGGAGGTGAAAAATGCGGTTTGGGCCTGTGGTATTGACAAAGCTCCTGGCTATGATGGCTTTAACTTCAAGTATATCAGAGAGATGTGGGATTTGCTTCAGGATGATGTCTTTCAGTTTGTCACGGATTTTTTGACACATGGGACAAGTGCACGAGCAGTCAATATCACCTGGGTCACCATGATTCCCAAAGTTGAGACCCCTGGTTCAATTGATGATTTCCGACCAATCAGTATGGTGGGGGCATTATATAAGATCGTCTCGAAGCTGCTATCTCTGCGCCTAAGAGAGGTAATAGCCCCATTGGTTGACGAGTCTCAGAGCGCCTTTGTACGGGATCGACAGATATTAGATGGTGTATTGATTGCCAATGAGGCAATTGGGTGGCTCAGGAGGAAGAAGATCTCAGGTGCCTTATTGAAATTAGATTTTCAAAAGGCATATGACTCAGTTAGGTGGTCCTTTCTGGAACAGGTGATGGTGAAGATGGGTTTTGGACGTCGATGGATCAAATGGATTATGTTGTGTGTAGGGTCCGCTTCCCTATCTGTCTTACTCAATGGATCCCCCCTGCCACCAGTGAAGATGGAGAAGGACTCAGACAGGGGGACCCACTGTCACCATACCTCTTCATCTTAGTTAGTGAGGTGTTGGTTACCCTGCTTAAGAGGGCGGAGAGCTTACAGCTTATTGAGGGTGTTTGTATAGGAAAGGATCGTGTGAGCTTGAAACACCTTCAGTTTGCCGACGATACTCTGATTTTCGTTCCAAGGAATAATACGGTGATTATGAACTATTTCAGAATACTGGATGTCTTTGCTATAATGTCTGGGCTGAAGCTCAATTATGGGAAATCCAGTATTATCTCATGGTGCAGTAGGGATGCAGAGTGGGTGCGACAGACTGCAGCGAGTGTTGGGTGTTCTTATAAAGCATGCCCTGTTACCTATCTTGGTCTTCCCCTTGGAGATAACATGAACAACTGCTCAGCATGGAAAATGGTTGTTTCCAAAATTGAAGGCAAACTGGCATCTTGGAAGACTAAGTTGCTCTCTAGGGCTGGACGACTTACTTTGATTAAAAGTGTCCTGAATAGCCTCCCTGTGTATTACATGAGTATGTTCAAAATGCCCAAGGCGGTTGCTCATCAGATTGTAAGTTTACAGAGACGTTTCTTCTGGGGCACTAAGGCCAATGATTCTCTGGCGCCTCCTTCTGTCAAATGGGAGTCGATTGAACTCCCAAAGAGTATGGGTGGCTTAGGGGTGGGAAACATACTTCATAAGAATTTGGTCCTCCTATTCAAGTGGTGGTGGCGCTTCTCTGGGTCTGATGATATGCTATGGAAACGGATCCTTATATCGATACATAATATCAAGGGGCTGAAGGCCTCCTCCTCCTCTTTTGGTGGCATCAAACATGGGATGTGGGCTCAATTGATGTCTAGTGATAGGGCTACAGCTAAGGTCCGTGGTATTGTTGAGGATGGGATGCAGGTTACTGTGGGAGATGGTAGGACGACTAGATTCTGGCACGATAAATGGTGCCCCTTGGATTACTGAAGCTCTCCTTTCCCCGCCTGTTTAGGGCTTCTACTCAAGGTGACTGTACTATTGCTCAAATGGGTGAATGGGAGATGGACCAGTGGATATGGCGTTTGCACTGGAGGCGTAGGTTATACGACTGGGAACTTGAGGATCTTGAACGCCTAAATCTTCTCCTTGAGCAGCATACTCCTCTACAGCACCAGGTTGATGGGATCTCTTGGCTGGGATCCAACGATTCACGTTTCCCCATTAAAGAGATTCTGGCTAAGATGTATACGGATTCTACACCGCTGCTCCCACAAACTGTGTCGTCCTACATCTGGAGCATCAAGGTCCCTCCACGAGCTCTTCTGACTATATGGATGGCAGGTTTGATGAAGCTCAAGACTGGTGATTGGTTGGTCTCTAAGGGCAGGATGGACCCTGCGCTTGCTTCATGTCCCTTCTGTCAGGGTGAGATGGAGACTAACTCACATGTCCTATTTTCCTGCCAGTTCTCTTGGCGTGTGTGGATGGGGGTCTTACAATGGTGGGGCATATATGGGGTTCTTCCCAATACCTGTGCATCCTTTATCCTAGCATGGCGACATCTTGCCCCTAAGAGACGTAGAGGTGACCTTTGGAAGCTAACTCTTGGTTGCAGTTATATGGTCGCTTTGGTTTGAGCGAAACAAGGCCAAGTTTGAGGGGAAAAGGCCAGATCTAGCACATCTTCTATATACTTTGCAGATCCGAATCAATCTCTGGGGAAAAGAACTACTGGGTGTAGAGATGGCCCCGCCATCTTAAGTGCGTCTTCCTTTTTTAGTCTTGGTGTATAGGTTGTTTCTATAGCCCGTAGTTTTTTTGTATAGGCTGGGCTGTCATGGTGTTGTATTTTGTTTTTTTGTGTTCTGGATCTCAGGCATAGTCCATCCCTATGCTTTGTTTGGATGGGCTGGTCCTTAGTCCTTATCTCCAATGGCTTTTTCCCCTCGCGGGGTTTTTTATGCCGGCGGTTTTAAGGCCCCTAAGGCCCAGTTTCGAGGTTTATTCAGTTTAATAAAATTTCCCACTTTTCAATATATATATATATATATATATATATATATATATATATATATATATATATATATATATATATATATATATATATATATATATATATATATATATATATATATATATATATATATATATATATATATATATATATATATATATATATATATATATATATATATATACATATATTTGAAAATTTGGAATATATTAATAAAAAGGAGGAAAAAAAACACCACACTGTAACTTGGGACCCCAAACCCGCCGGTTTTATCTTATGAATCAAGGTCCTAAACACAAACGCACATAAAAAATCACATATTAGTACCTGTTCAAACATCGAATCCACTCGATGTCATCAAGGCATTGCTATACTTTCATAATTTTAAATGATTAAATCCTAAAACCCAATATTTCTTCATTTTAAAACAACCAGTAACTTTACAACTCTTGTTTGAAATTTTAAAATTTTTAAATTGAAAATCCGACATCATCACTGCGTCCGGAAGACATCATTTACCTAGGGTACCAAGATTCATAATTTTCAACGCCCGTTTACTATTTTTAATAAATTTTAGCGTTTAAACGACTTTTAATTCAATCAGCGGTGAAACAATGAATGAAACGTACCCAAACCATAAAGGCCTAAGGCGCACCTCCCGAGACAGCAATATTATGTCAAATATTATTATTTTTTTTCTTTAAATGATTATTTTAATCTCATTCCTCAATTTTCTTTTACATTTCTACTCATGAAAAAATTATATATATAAATTAGTGATATATAAACATATCTACATAATCTTATCATCATAAAAAAATCACGAAACAAAATATAAAGAGTACTTCTAAAAACATGTTTTCATTAATAAAAGTATGAACATGTTCCTTTAAACAAATTAAAATTTTGTTAAAGGTTTATGAATTATAATGACTTACCAGGCAAAGATTCAAATGTTTGAATTAGGACACTTTAAACCCTAATACCAAGCCTTAAAAATTTTTTTCTCTTTTTTCTCTCTTTTTGCTCTTTGTTTGAATGGAATGGAGGAAGTAGAGCAAAAATTCTGATTTTGATTCTAAATTAGGCATCCATATGAAAGGATTAAGCCATGATTAAGAAAGGGATTAATTCATAAGCTTAAATGTATCAATGAATAGCATTAATGGCCCGTTTGGTTAGTGGTACTAAATGGCGGTAATGGGAATGATTTATAATGTAAAATTTCATCAAAATTTCCATATTATTCCCATGGTAATGAAACTTTGGTCACAAAAAAATTTTTTTGTTTAAAATTTTGGATAAATGGACATTAATAATCCAAACTTTGCGTGATCCGCCAAAAACAATCCCAACTTTCGTATATTTTCTAATATTTCTAACTTTGCTTCTTTGTTGTTGGGGCATACCCTTTAAAATTTTAACCGGTTATAACCGGTAATATTAGAGTCGTTGCACTCATTATCCTTTTTATCTTTTTTTCCCCTGTAAATTCAGTTCGTCTTCATCCTTATCATTAATAATTTACAGAGAAATGGGTTGAAAAGTGTAATTGGGTTAGATGAATTTCATTAATAAGGAGGGAAGTGGGAAACAGTGAGTAAGAAGTTGTCAATTACAGGTTATAACCGGTTAAAATTTTAAAGGGTATGCCCCCAGCAACAAAGAAGCAAAGTTAGGAATAATAGAAAATATACGAAAGTTGGAATTGTTTTGGGCGGATCACGCATAGTTTGGATTATTAATGTCCATTTATCCTAAAATTTTCATCACCACGTAAAATCACATCTCCCAATGTCAATGTATAGGAATGAATTTTATAATGAAAATGAGATGATTGAAATTGGACAAGCATGGAAATCAAGGTAACCAAGAGATTATTTAACCAAGAGATTTTTTAATCAAAGTTACACTAGTTTTTCATTCAGGATGAATTACATCAACCTTTTTGAAATCAACCACTCCTTCCCTTTACCCTTACGGCTCGTTTTGTTAGTGGTACTAAATGGTGGTAATAGGAATGAATTATAGTGTAAAATTTCATCAAAACTTTCATTTCATTCCCATGGTAATGAAACTTTGATCACAAAAAAAATATTTTGTTCACAAATTTCCATTACCATCTAATACCACCTCTCTCAACGGTAATGCATTGGAATGAACTTTATGAACAAAATGAGATGATTGTAGGTTGTCAAGCATGGCTATTAAGGTAGTCATGAGATTTTTCAACCAAAATTACACTAGTATTGCATTTCCATTACCACGGTTTATTACCACTTACCAAACGGGCCGTTAGTGATTTATTTTAATTTTAGTTTGATTAAATTGTTCAATTAATTTGTAAGACGATAAATACCGTTGCACGATAAACTTTTTACAAGATGAACATGCGCACAACGAAAACTTATATGATGAGCAATTAAAATGTACGTGTTTATATATTTTAATCGACTAAAACGTAACGAAAACTTATATGATGAGGAATTAAAATGTACGTGTTTATATATTTTAATCGACTAAAATATATATAATAATTATTTATATGGTATGCGAATTAAAATGTACGTGTTTATGTATTTTAATCGAGTAAAATACATTAAATAATTATTTATTTATATGGTATATCAAAGGGGTGTAACACCTATATGTGATAATAATATAATTATTCTAATATGAATTGCTAAGGCCAATGACAACAAAAATAAAATTTAAAATAATAAAATAATAAAATCTATAAAATAACTTATGTAAATAAAAAAACAAGTATAATTTGTAGTAAATAATAAAATTAAAGCAAAATAATGACAATAAAAATAAAATATAAAATAGTAAAATAAAATTATTATAACAACTCATGTAAATAAAAAAAAACAAATAAAATATGTACTAAAAAAATAATGAAATCACTAACCTTTGCCAACCACGTTTTGATTTTGTTTCCGAGATGTAACAATGATGCATAACAATGATATACGTCTGGTATCTAAATACGAAAAATGGTGACAACATTTATACGACGATCACAAATCCATCAACGTTTTCAAATTTAAATTTCAAAAATATGTTGCAAAAAATGACGACGAGCGATCTACAACACGCATCCGTCGCCAGTAATTTTTTTAAAAAAATAATTGCATACACATGGTGATGAGCTAGCCATGCAATCTCAGTTGTCGCCCCTTGATGGTCCCCAAAATTTGACCATTTTTGATTTACGGAGACAAGTTGGCGACCACATATGTTCGTCACCCATTTATGTTCTCTCTTGCCGACGACCCAAGACCGTCGCCTATTCATGGCTCGTGTCCAATAACTAAAAGGCGATGGTTAGTTTGTTGCCATTCTGTCGCGCCATGGCGATGGGTATGCCACCGTCGCTTTTTTCCTATCACCATTTCAACACTTCGTTGTAGTGGCATTTACATTCAATTAATCAATTGGATGATTTTTTATTTACTCTTGGAATAGTCAACCATTTATTCACAAAAATCTCACGTCTCTAATTACTCATCTAGAAAATAAGA
This sequence comes from Amaranthus palmeri, assembly GCA_019776075.1. Taxonomy (NCBI): domain Eukaryota; kingdom Viridiplantae; phylum Streptophyta; class Magnoliopsida; order Caryophyllales; family Amaranthaceae; genus Amaranthus; species Amaranthus palmeri. Next base: position 35,441 of record JAAKBH010000780.1, read on the forward strand.
ACTTAATCAAATAATGTCAATTAATCTTCTTAATAATATATAACCTTATTGGGAATCTAAAAAATTGTACTATACTCCATGATAATACTTCCTCCGTATTTGGTTATTTGCAACTTTTACCAAAAATGGCGTATAATATTATTTGCAACTTTCTTTTTTTTTCCATTTATAGAAAGTTTTTTATTACTTTTTTATTATCTCTCTCTTACTTTTTTATACTCTCTCTTACTTTTTAATACTCTCTCTCATACTTTTTAATACTCTCTTTTACTTTTTAATATTATAATACTATAATCCCACCCCATTAACTTCATTAATCTATTTTAATACACTACTAAAAGTTTTGCCTAGGAGTCCGTGAAGGACCCCAAAGTTGCAAATAATTAAATACGGAGGAAGTATTATAAATCTACCTTTTTGTTAAATGTTAAAATTTGTATCATTTTCTCATTATTGGAGATATTACATTCATCATCATGAAGGTATGCTAGCCATAAGATTTAGGGAAAAAAAGAAGACAAATAATTCCCAACTCCTAGAACATATGTATTATGCATATAGTATATGATCAAGTATGAGATTATTTGATTTGAAAGGGTACTAATAGCAAATTGATGACGAGGCATGAAAATGCGAATAAGATATGTTTGTGCTTTAACAAACATATTGGGCATGAGAAAAACGAAAGGAGGGTCCGAAACTTCAAGAATATTACTTACTAAATTGAATTTTATTTTGATAAGGATTGTTTTCTTTTCAACATTTTTTAGAATTCTGCACTATATCAACTCATTATTTTGACTCAAACGTTATTTATCTTGATATAAGTTTTAATCCATTTTATTATTGATGCTAAATAATGTGAATAATAATGAAAATCTTAGATTTTGTCTTATTCACTATTATTGTCTTATTTGACTTTTACACGTTTATCAATACACATATTTAATTCGAAATATTTCGAATTTTGTTCAATTAAACATCATTAAAAGTTGATATTTAGGAAATATGCATTGACATCATATGTTTCAACTTACATATTATGATCATAAAACAATTTAAAATTGATTGATAATAATGTCAAAAAACCAAAAGAAACACTAATAGTGAATAGGAAACACTACAACATAATTTGCTTTTAGTGGGATATATTTAGCGACATTTAGTATAAATGTCACTACATCAAATTTCTAATAGTATATATAGAGGATTTAGTGACATTTATATTAGACTCTTTAGCAGTATAATAAAAAACCAAACTAAAGCTTATTGCAACATATGATCTATTAACATTTTTCATAAATGTCACTATAGACTATAGTAACAATTACATATGCCACTAAAGATCAAATAAAGTGTTGCTAAAACACTTTATAGTGGAACTTAAAACAAAAATCAATAATTTTTATACTAAAAATATTAAATTCCACTAAATCCAATCTCGCAAATTAAGTTAAATTTGTAGTTGTGAAAGAATATAATTCAAGCTATTTGAATTTTCAATAATTACAATTATTCACAATTGAAGTTATTAATGGTAAAATATTATGTCGGCAAGTGTAAAAAATATAATGGACTAGTAGGATGAATAGGTGTGACTAGTGAGTATTTTTTATCCTAATTTTGAACTACACTAAAATTATTTGTTTGGTTAGACTTTTATTAATTTCCCATATATATTTAGTCAGAATAGAATCATTATATTATATTTGACTTTGGTTTAAAGTAGTTAAAAGAATATAATAGGAAGAACACAAATTCTTGTGAGAGACGGTCTTTATAAAAGACCATCTCTATTTGAACTGACCCATAAAGAAAATATAGTGTCAAGTAGATATTAAGCTTTAATGGGTTGCGCCTGAAAGACGTCTTTCAAAAAGACAGTCTCTCAGGAGATCACCTAAAGAAAGAATTAAAAAGGCGAGGGGGCCGTGGTTAGGCTTTTAATTGATTAAAAGCACGTGAGAAGGGAACAATTGGTAAACAAGAAGGTTTGAAGTGAGGCCCACCGTGTTTCAAAAATTGATTACAATGTTTGAGTCGTCGCTCTGAGTATTTGCATGTGGGCTCTCATGTTCTATGCTGGACTAATGCATTGCGGCCCGAATAACCCTAAGCTTATGGTGGACCGCAAATTATGGATCATTTATGGCTATCAAAATGGGAAGGTACATACTTCATTTCTTACAATTAATTTGTCACAAAAACTTGCGTAATATCGTCCTATTTTAAGATTATAATTAGATCGGGTTATTCTATGTGAACACGCACATACCTATTTCCATTAAGAATTTCATTTTTTGTTTTTCTTTTTTCATTTTCTGGGCATTTTTCAATTTGAACCTTTAAGGTATCAATTTTGACCTCAAAGATATTAATTTCAACATAAAGTACTACTTAAACATATCAATTAAAGGAGCGCGAATTGGGCCGATCCACTCTTGTCTTAATTTGAGACGATCTCGCCCAAAACCAGCTGTGAATTTGTTCTTATTAAGAATTGAGATTCAACCTATCTAAATACCATTGTCTAATTAAGCCCAAATCAACCTATATATGGCCTGTACTTACAAATGTTATCATCATTAAGAATTTGCCAAATTCTCAAGACGGTCACAGTGAGACCATATATATTAAGCTGATCCAATTTTTACAGTTTCAACTTTCAAAGTGATTTTTGATAATCTAAATTGATCGTTTATTATCTTAAAATGATTAATTATAACTTTAAAGTGGAGTCTTAACTAGTTTACTCATAACCTTAAAGGTGGAGTCTTAAATTAATAATTTATAACATTAAAATAATCACTTACAATCGTAAATTGATCAAATAAAAAAAAAACGTTGATTATATGGTTTCGTCTCATAATTAAACGGTCTCACTGAAGACTTACCAAAAGACTTTTGTATGCTCGAAAAATATGCTTTTTTTTTTCTTACAATCCTGTGAGAGTATCAATGTTGAACAAAGTGATTATTGAGTACTTTGTCTTTTAGATAGAATTAGTAAGTAAGCCCATATTCTAGTTAAGTATTAAGTAAATTCAAAAAAATTAACATCTAGTCTCTTGAAAGACTGTTTCGTTGAGAGACACATATCAAGTTCATCCCATTAAAGATTAATGTCTATTTACCGTATTCTTAATGCTTACTTATATTATCCTTACACGTTGTTTGGTTAGTGTTACTAAACGGTGGCAATGAAAATGATTTATAGTGTGAAATTTTATCAAAAGTTTCATATCATTTTCATGGTATTGAAACTTTGATCACAAAACATTTTTTTGGTTTTCAAATATCAATTACCACTTCATAATACTTCTCCCGATGACAATGCGTTGGAATGAAATTTATGAAGAAAATGAGATGATTGAAGTTGGACAAACATGACCATCAAGGTAACGAATATTTTTTTAAACCAAAATTACAGTAGTTTTTTTATTTCCATTACCACCGTTTATTACGACCTACAAAACGTGTTGTTAATGCTTACCTATCGTATTCTTAATGTTTACTTTTAATATGTTAAATGTCTACTTTTTTTTTTTTTTTTGAATTATGTTAAATGTCTACTTAGATTATTCTTAATATCTACTTACAATATTTTAAAAAATATATATATTTAATGACTCTCTCACAAGAATTTGTGAAAGATTAAATATGTAGTTTTTATGTAGTGCAACATATTGTGTATAAGTTTGTTTCAGTGTATCAAAAATAAAGTAATTAATAAAATGTTTTAAACATTAAATTACCAATATAAAATGACTGTTAAAGGAATAATTAAAAACATTGGTACTTATATATGGTTATAAATAAATATGGGGGTATTTGGTTTGCAAATATTTAAAACAGGTAACATAGGAACTTACCAATTGTAGAAACACTTAGAGATATAGAACGCAACAAGAGGGGGGGGTGAATTGTTGTGTTGCCCTAGGAGTATTTTTGCCCTGTTTTTCTTGCGGAATTTTTAACAATAAAAATACTCAAAGTAATATAAAGAAACTAAAAGAACACAAAGATTTGACGTGGTAAACTTTCTTGGCCTTAAAAGAAAGAAAGCCACGACCCATTAGGGATTTCAACTTCTCATATTAATTTTATGTAATAACAATTCTCTATTACATAAAACTTCTATTCTCCTTCTATTCTCTAGGCCTATCATTCTCTTCTCCTTCTCTTGTTCCTTCTTCTCGTTTCTCTTTTCTCTCTTTTACATAAATTTCTCATTTTTCCCCTTTAGACTTCCCAAAGTCTAAATTACACACTCATACAAATCATACAAAGAAATTCTCTAAATTGGATGAAAAAACAAGGAATAGCACAAGGAAATATTTTCGGAATTAATTAGCAATTAAAAACACTTAATATTTCCTCTTCTTGATTTGAATCTCACAAAATATTTTGTGGGAGCACTCGAATGATTAGCGTGAATATTTCTCTCCAAGTCTCCATGGGAGCACTCAAAAATATTAACGTGAATATTTTCTCCCAATTCTCCTTGATCTCCACCCTTATGCCGGTTATAAAACATTGTTTATATACCCATTAAAATTAGGTTTTGCCATAAACTCATGATCTAATGATGTGGGATTAGCGGGCATGAACCGTGGAGTAGTGGGTGAAGATACTTGGGGGTTACTCCAAGTATTTTTGTCTTTTAGCTAAAAATAGATGAGATCCTATTTTTAGGGAGATATTTTAGAATATACTATTTTTAGAGTTAGTTAATTTAATTACCAAATTAGATCCTTGTGCTAACTTATTTTTTCATCTGTACACAAAATAAAATGAAAAATAAAATTAAAAATTATTTTCTTAATATCCGTTGACCAATTCTCTGACCGGTTGTTCTGGGAACACTGCATTGTCTCCGTTTGAACATTCTTCGATTTTGACCAATCTTGGAACTATTCCATACCTTCTAGTATTTGACACAGAGTAGCAATGTCCTTTCACAACTTCTTAAGGTTCCATCGACGATCTTTTAATGATCGGATATATAACCTATCAAAATAATCTCAAAACACAATATGTTTATTTATAAAAGTTTAAGTCATCATCAAAACCAAATGGGCCAACAAATTCCCCCTTTTTGATGATGGCAAACTTTATAAACAAACTTAGTTAAAATATAGAGTAAAACATATAATGTGAACATGCTAGAGATTAACACAAGTTCAACCATATCTAGTAAATTAAATCATTACAAATAGTTTACTAAACTCTTAAGTAAGCATATTACTCTAATAAATTAAATTTTAAAAACTTTTTCGAAAATCATGTGATTAAACATGACTTAAGGTTTCAAATTTAAGTATAATAAAAATTAAAACAAAACAAAACATAAATATATTAATAAATTAAGAAACTTATAAATTAAGAAAATTATAAAGTAAGCAACACAATAATCTAAGTACTTCAATACTATAAAGTTGTATGAATCAAAGTCAAACAAAAGTGATAAACAACAACTAATCCCATATATAATTAAAATTAATAAACCAAACCATGATCATATACTAAGCCTAAGCATATCAAACAGTAACCTAGTATTTTAACCTAGTATTCTAGTAACAAACAAAGAACAACTAATCCAAAGATTAAGTAAAACGTAAGCATTCACAAGAGTCACTTAAGTTTGTTGCCTTCTTCCCCCTTTTGACATCAATCAAAAAGTAGAGGTATATATCAATCCACAGCTCTAAGGCAAGCATTAGACAAATTAAGAAAGTAAGCAGCAAACTAAGTAAGCAAATGCGTAAACATAAATCAAGAAATGCACGCAATAAACATCATAGACCATAAGGTATAGATAATAAAGGATAATATAAGAAGGATAATAAAAGATGGTTAGTAGCATAATAAAACAAGTATTTTGTACCCCAGCTGGTACGACAAAAGAAAGCAAAAAAAATTGTTTAGAAATTACAACTGCAAATGATGAGGCCAACAAATTAAACTAATAAAACATTAAACAAAAGAAGGAGGGATCAGGCAGCAGTCTCTTCATCAACATACTCCATCTGCACTTCCACCGTATCGAGCTTTGCACCAAGACGGGACTCCATCAGGGTCAGCTGCTTAGCAAGAGTGGTGAATGAGACACGGACTTCACTTTGAAAAGCACATAGTTGAGACTGCAAATCAAGGACTTTGGAGAGAACATGAGCAAGGGTATTAGGAGGAGGAGGGATAGTAGTATGATCATCAAAACCAGTTGGTGGATGTGAAGTGGGAATAGCTGATGGTGGTGATGATGGAATATGGAATGGTATGGGTGAGTCTGGTTTCGGTGATGGAGGGGTTTGAGAAGTAATATCAGCATGTAGGCACGAAGAACTCTGGGATGATTTCTTGATATTCTTAAGAGGCACATTGAGGTCCTCATCCTCTGAACTAGATTGTTCATCCTTCAGTTCCTCATTCTCTTCTTCCTCACCCTGTTCCCCCTTACTAACAGCTTCCCCCTGACTAACTGTTTCCCCTTGTTCCTTTTCTGTCTCTGCCTCAGTGGTGGCAGTAGGAACAGTCCGCTGATTTTCTTCTTCTAAATTCTCCCCATCTACTTCAGTTTCATCTTCCTCTTGTTCCTCATCAGAACTTACATACTCAACATCTTCTGCAACATCCTCTAGAATTCCATTTTCATTTAATGTAAGATGCAAGTTGTTAAGACACTTAGTACCTATTTTATTGTTAGCGCTCATTGGAAATTCTAGGCCTGCAAGAGGCACACCAAACTTCTTTAAGATATGGGTTAACAAGCCACCATATCCAACCATTGTTTTCTTTTCATTGCAATCGGCCAAGTGTGAGATCATTAAAGACGGAAAATTGATTTTGATATGATATGCTAAGCAATAAATCAAAGTTGCATCTCTTAAATTCACTTCACTGCGTTTTGATCTCCGAGGCAAGATAAAACTCCTAGAAATGTTATACAATAATTTATGAAGTGGAGAAAGAGAGTTGTGACTAAACCGTTTCTTGTCATTTATCCCTAAAAACTTCAGCACCGTTTTTTCATTAATGCCTGAAAAAACTATCTTTGATCCAACATAATAAGTATCGAATCCTACTGCAGGTACCCCAAACCATCCATCTAACATTAGACTATTAAACTCAATTTTAATCTGCTTCACAGTACTTCCCTTCTTAGCTTCAAAAGGTTGGAGAGGACTCCCATTGACTAGGATGGAGAAAGAGACCGTGGAGACACAAATCTTGATCCAGTCCACAAACTTCGGCGGAAATCCCATTTCATTCATAACGAAGTATAGGAAGTCCCAGCTAACTGAATCATAAGCTTTGCGAAGATCCATTTTGATCATGCACCTAGGACTGTTGTTTTTCCTAGTATACCCTTTGAAGAGCTCAGCTGCAAGAAGAATATTGTCTGCCATCTGTCTACCAGGTATAAACCCTGATTGAGCTTGATCAATAACCCTCGCCATCACTTTCTGAAGTCTCCCTGCAAGAATCCTTGAGATGACCTTGTAAATAACTATGCAACAAGCAATAGGTCTGAAATCCCCCACTCTATTAGGGTTGGACGATTTGGGGATCAACGTGACTGAGGTGCAATTGTATGGAGTGAAGAGGGAGTTGTTTCTGAAGAAGCTTTTAATAGCACTAGTGAAGTCTTCCTTGATGATATTCCACGCCCTCTTAAAGAAGTAAGCATTAAACCCATCAATCCCCGGGGCTTTGTTGTCATTTATCCATGGCTTCTCTAATTTCCTCATCTGCTACCTCGCAAATAAGATCATGGCTACTCTGATTACCTATTTGAGGACCCTCTCTCATGCTGGCTCTGTCAATCACCTCATGGTTAGGAGTTGCTGTTCCTTGGAGGTTATGATAGAATTGAAGAATTTCATTGTGGATCTCATGAGATTTATTTAGCCATTTCCCCTCCTTGTCTTGAATTTCATGAATGCTATTGGACGCCCTTCTCTCTTTGATAGTAGCATGGAAAAAAGCAGAGTTGTCATCTCCATTTCTGAGCCAATTTATTCTAGCTTTCTGGTGCAAGGCTTTTTCTTCAAGTTTCCTCCATTTTCTCACATTCATAGAAGCTTCTTTTTCCTGTTTATGCAGCTCCGTTGGGTTTTCTTAAAGACTGGTCTGGGTTCTATGAAGTTTCTCCTCCCACTTACTAATCCTGTTCTTGATCCCTATGAACTCTTTGTTGTGTAGTTGTTTCAACCTTCTCTTGACATTCTTCATCTTGTACCACAACCTCTGCAACCCTTCTCCTTTAACATCAACCTTCCAAGCTTCCTCCACTTCCTTCAGGAAATCCTGATGATCGCAAAGGTAGTTGAAGAAACGGAAAGGCCTATTCTGATTATGATCAAATTCTGTGAGGTTTACTATCAAAGGAGAGTGGTCAGAAGCTTTCGGGTTATCATACAGAACATTCACATGGCTATAAGTGTTTAACCAGCGGAGGTTTCCAATGGCGTGATCTATCTTTGTGAGAATGCAGTTTTCCCCCTCTTCTTTATTAGACCAGGAGAATCTGTGCCCTCGCTCAGGAATAGGGTGGAGTTCCATGTGATCCATCCATTGTTGCATGTCTGCAGTTTCATAGGTTGACACTGATAAACGTATTTTATGACATTTTTATACCCCGTTTAAGCCACTTTGTTTGCTAATTTTCCCCCGAAAATAGCTTTATAAAAAATTAAATTCTCTATAATTTACTCTTTTGTATAGTTGGTGGTGTTTTAATATATTTTGCAGGTCTCAAGGTAATTAGTTGAAGGATCATTGGATAATAGATGGACCCTTGATAACATAAGAAGCTTTGAAGAACAAGAAAGGAGAAAAAGCAGCATGACTCGGTCGAGCCACTCGGTCGAGCCACTCGATCGAGTTACTCGGTCGAGTCCAGGTCAAATTCTTCCCAATTTAAAACAGCCCAGAAATCAGTTTTGCAGGATTCATTTCTTCATCTTCTTCGATTGAAGCACCGACTTAAAAATCTCTAGACTTCTCCAAAACCTTCAAAGCCAAGATATTTTAGGAGATATTTCTATTAATTTATGTAATAAATTAGTGGTCACAATTTATCTTGCTCTCCTATAAATAGGGTTCTTCTCCTCCATTGTATCCAAGCTCAATCCAAGAGACAAGAAAGCAAACTTCACCTACATTTTGTAATTCTTAGTAAGTAGAAGTAGTAGTAGTAGTAGTAGTAGTAGTAACTAGTAAGTTCTTTAAACAATCTAGTATATTCAAACATTCATCTTCAAGAAGTAATAGAAGTATCCCATTTGCAATTAAGGTATTCATTCTTACTCAACTTCTCTTAATTTAATGTTGCATTGTTTAGTTTGAATTCCAGTAATTGATGATTGAATTGCTGAAAATATTGTTGAATTTATCTTGAATATTCATGTTCATCCACATTCATCTCACTATTTACACTTTCATTGAAAATAAGAAACTAATTGATTCAAACCTACAATTTAACTTTGTATGAAGTAATCAATTAATCTATTAGTTATACATGCATCTACTTAATTAAATTATATTCTTATCATTCCATAATTGAATTATTGGTATCACTAATTTGAAATTAACCTTTATTAGTAAGAAATTAACCTAAAATTATTATATTATGGATAATGTAATTAGTATTGTTGTTACTTTACTTTCATCCATGAGTGAGTAATTCCCTTCTTGGGCTAGGGGATGTAGTTGACAATATTAATATGTCTAGGGATTAAGACGGTTGGATTATATGGTCATTGGCATCTGTAAACTCTATGGTAGGAAGTTGGAAGACTCCATTGTTAAGGCCTAGTCAGCCAACAAATGGAGTGAGGTTAGCTGATCCCAGAAGATGCGCTAATCACAATCCAATCTCCAACCATAGCTTGTTATACTAGACATATGAAAGAAATTTAAGACATATGATTCATACTAATATTGGATAGCCCAGAAGCTACTTATTAGGAGTCCTTCGAGACCTAGCCCGTCCAAGGATGATGGATCATATGCTTAAAAGAAATCACATGTCTAGTATACACTAGTGGAAAAAACCTTGAGGGCTGCGGTTTTTTAGCCCTTATGGGCTGCGTATTCTGACCCCAACCATTATTGTAGCAGCCCTTAACATTAGATAAGGGCTGCGGTCAAAATACGCAGCCCAAAAAAGACTAAAGGGCTGCGGACAGGTCAAAAAACCGCAGCCCTTTAGTCTATTATCCAAATAAAAAAAAATTTTTTTTTTTTTGCTTTTCGTTTAATTCCATTCCAAGACATTTTTAAATCGAAAAAAAAAAATAAGAATCTCAAAGAACAATCAAAAAATCAGAACATCAAAAAAGAACACATTTTCAATTCGAAATAGAACATCAGAATCTCAAAGAACATTAAATTTACATCATAAAATGAACATCGAAAAAAATCAGTACATCAAATCTTAGATCGAAATGAAGAACATCAACAAGAATCTCTACTCTTAACACAGAAAAAACCCAGAAACCGTACTAAACCCAGAAAATCAGGACGAAAAAAATTAAAAAAAAACGAAAAAGAAAAAACGAAACTGTACTAAACCCAGAAACCGTACTAAACCCAGAAAAAAACGAAAAAAAAAACGAAATAAAGTTAAAAAAAACGAAAAAAATTACAACAAAACGAAAAAAATTACAAAAAAACGAAAAAAATTACACAAAAACGAAAAAGAATCTTCTTCATCTTCCAGATCTGAGAGAACACTTGAAAATCAGGACGAAGACATCCCTTTGAAGACATCCCTTGAAAATCAGGACGAAGACATCCCTTTGAAGACACTTGAAAAAACGCCAAAATGAAGTTGAAGATCGAACAATCTTGAAGCACGAAAGATTGAAGCAATAAGAACGAACGATTGAAGCACTAAGAACGAAGGGTTTTAAAGTTTTATAGTTTTAGAGCTTTAGAGTTTTAAAGATTGAAGAAGAATTTTTTCTTTAGAGATTAAAGAACTAAAAACGAAGGATTGAAGCAAATGATTATGGAGGCGGCGCTTAAAATTGAAGAACAAAGAATTAAAGAAGTTTTTTTTTTTTCTGATTTTTTCTTTAGAGAGAGATTAGAGGCGCCAACTAGGGTTTCTTAGAGAAATGAGTATTGAGGCTCCACCTAGGGTTTTTATATGGAGGCGCCAACTAGGTTTTTTTTCTGATTTTTTATTTTTTTTAGGGTTTAGGGCTGCGGACAGATGATAAAACCGCAGCCCCTTCCATAATTTTTTTTTTCCTGATTTTTTAAATTTTGAAAGCGACTTAGGGCTGCGGACAGAATAAAAACCGCAGCCCTTTCTTTATCTTAGTTTTTTAAACACTTTTGGGCTGCGGTTAAGGGTAAAAACCGCAGCCCTTTAATAATTTTTTTTTTCCAGCATTTTATTACTCATATTGGCTGCGTTTTCCTAAAAACCGCAGCCAATAAGTAGCAGCCAATAGCTTTTTTTCCACTAGTGATAATTAAGGGGTTAAAGAACGTAAACAAGGTTAGTGATTTGGACGAGTTGTACGCCCAGAAGCCGAAGCTCTTAAGCCAAATCACTAAACCGATAAGCATCTATACCCAGAAGTTGTGATGCTAATAACCAATTAACTCTGTTCATTACCGAGAACCATGATCCAACCTAATCATAAGTCCCTAGCATATTGACGAGTCACATCCCCAAGCCTAAGATTAAATAATTACTGATAACTCGCTGTATTCCCAAACAAAACTCTATAATCCAATAAACCTTTGATTACTACCATAACTAAAGTGCATACTTAACTAGCTTCCCTGTGGATCGACCCCGTACTTGCTAACTATACTAGTCGTAGTAGCTAGCGTGGGAATTTATTGTTTGACCGACCCCTTGAGAAATAAAACGACCTCGCGGAGCCGATCAGACACCTGTGTCCCATTCTTCCTATGCTCATCTTTGTAAATAGCATTAAAATCGCCAATGAATAAGCTCGAAACACTGTTGTTCATATTTTCCAATCCCTTCCAAAGCTCTCTTCTGTCTCTGACATTATGAAGGCCATAAATGAAAACCACATAGAAGCTAATGTCTGAGTATACCGGAGTGATTTTAACATTCATGAATTGCTTATGAGTATCGCATTGCACCACCTTACATTTGTCATGTCGCCATCCAACCCAAATTCTGCCATTATCATGATGGTTATAATTCATGAGCCATCTCCAACTGTTGCCTAATTTCTTTTGAATTTTCTCTGCATTCGTGGTTTTAATTTTTGTTTCAAGCAAACCAACTACACTCACCTTTTTATCGTCAAGGAAATCTCGAATCTCCTTAACTTTAATGGGGCTATTCATGCCCCGTACATTCCATGACACGATAATCATTTTTGGGAGGGAATTTGAGGGTTCCCGCCCCTATTATGTTCATTTTCCTCACGTGTTTCTGTTTCTCCACCTTTAGCCCCATTTATGTTTGGGTTGTTCTGCTTTTGCACTCTACGAGTGGTTTTATTCAAAGGCACTAGGGTCCATCCCGCATCATTATCATCCAACTGCTGCTTCAAAGGAACCTGCACCTGCTGTCCCGATGCACAGCCCCCATCTGCACCAGACCTGCTGCTACTATTCTCACCCACTGCCTCACCTTGCTGTCTTCCAGGTTCATGAACAAAATGCTGCCCCTGTGCATTGTTGCTGTCAGATTCATTAGGATGTTGCCCCTGTGCATTGTTGCTGCCAGCAGCTTCATTAGCAAGCTGCCCCTCAGTCCGCTTATCACTACTATTCGGATTCTCCCTATTGCTGACACTAGGTACCCCCTCCTCACTAACACCGGATAGCTTGGTTTTCAATTCATTTACATTTGTGATCCCCTGCATTAGTTTAGCAATTGTGGTAGGTATCCACATTGTTTTGCTTCCCTTCAAGTTGTCTTCATCACTCCTTTTTTGATTGACCTGAGCTTGTGTGCCCTTTGGTTCTATGCTACAGTCATGCCCCATTTTGTTACACTTCCTACAAAAGAAAGGTCTCCACTCCGGAATAGCTTTTTGGGTGAACTCTTTCCCCAATTTATCACGCACTCTAATCTCCTTTACAAACTCTTGGGTGATGTCTACTTCAACAAGGACTCTAGCATATGAAACTTTCAGTTGTTTGGTCGTGCATTCATCAGCTAAAATCGGGACCCCAATGGCGCTCACAATACGACTTAAAGTATCTTCCCCCCAACAATGGAGAGGGAGGTTTGGGAGCCTAACCCACACCGGTATTACTCGCATAATCTCTTCCTTAAAATCAAAAGTAGTGCTCCATTTTTTCACAATCATAGGCGCTCGATTTAGAAAATAGGGCCCTCCTTTCAAGACCTCCTCACATTCCTCCTCAGTGTTGAACCTCAAAATAAAGAAACCTTCTTCATGATTATGGATAACAGGCATACTCACATACGACCAATGTTTCCTAATAAAACCTCTAAGAATATCAACATTAACATTACCACCAACAACATACACAACCACAGCTCGTTTCCAAAGTTTAATTAAGTCTACAGCATCATGGGACTCTATTTGAACTACTTGACTACCATTTTCAAGCACAGGGGGTACAAATTTAAGGGGCATACCTACGGGGGAGTTTGGTTTTGTTACCTTGTCTTTCCATGAACTCAATTGAAGTGTTGGCCTATTCCAAACCAGTGTTTGATTCGGGATTAGAGCCGGAAATTCCTCAGCTTGAGTCTTGTCATCTTCTGCTGCCTGTTCCACCCGATTATTTTCAGCATTAATCCCTCTCAATTGCTGTTGTAGATCCTCCAATTTCTTCTTGACTAGCACCAATTCCTCCTCTAACACAATACCTGCTGCTCCAGTCAAGTGACCCATTGTAACTGCTTCGCTAATTGAGTTCGATTGGGAAACAGGAACTTCGTTTTCTCCTTAGATACAAATAATAAGTATTTTGTATTGTTTGTGTCAAACAAATGATGCAAATAACATGTTATTTTATATCTTTTCTTTCAGGCAAACAATAGAAACATCTGTTATTGGATCTTTGCTTTTCAAAAGATATAAATAAATTTTTATTTGTAATGCTCTCATTAATAATTTTCAATATAAGATACAAATTGCATAAACCAAAGATACAAATAAGACTTTATTTGCGTATAACCTTACAAAAGTTGATGCTATTGTCTTAGGATATGATAAGATTATGTTCTTTCTTCATGTCTAACACCAATTCATAATTCTATATTCAACTTAGAGTCAAAATCTCTCATTATCATAAGTACCCCTTTCTGGGCATGTGTTACTAAAATGGTTATAAATACTAGCTTTGAACTCCAAAACCAATGATTCAAGTGCCCAGTTTCTCACATCTCCAAGACCCATATTTCGTAAGATCAAACTGTAGTGTTAAAATGAGTAGAATGTGGTAAAAAATCAAAAATACAGGTGTTTAAAATTGTAACATCCCGTAGTTTAACTCGTATTGTTTTAAAAGAGAAATAGACTTTTTGAATAACCATATAGTCCGAGTCAAACCAAGCGAAACAAAACTTACGGACCGAGTTCTAATAGTGCTATTATAATCTACCAAACATAAAGACTAAGCAGCAAATAAGTTTAAAAAGATAGATCTAATTATTACAACTCGAGAGCGTTCACGCCTCATAAAACCAACATTTAAAAAGTACGAAAACTTAAGTTCATAATAAATTCTGATTCTAACGTTTTATTTCTCCCCGAGTTATCCTCACTCCCCACCTGCAATTAACTCACTGCTAGTCATTATCCAAGGAGGAAACGACATCATCGCAGGATCGTTAAGACCAAAAAGTACACGTCAGCAAGAAATCATAATTCAATTAATTCGAGTACGACAAATCAAAGATAATAACTTTAATAATTTCTTGTTTCAGTTAGTCAGCCATACTGCTGTATCTTTTTCAGCCATACTGCTGTATCTATTCCAGCCATACTGCTGGTACCACTTCAAACTCCATAGGCGAGACAATACATTAGGGGGAGCTAACCCCTAAGCAAGTCCCTACCATAGACACACGTCCTACTTCGGTGCCTATGGTTAAGTATGCATACCCCCGCGGTGGCTCATAGGCTCCAAAGGCCGCGAGTAATTCATTCCACCAATTGACGTCATACTACGTCCACTTTCAAGTTAGTGAGGTCATACTACCTCTGCTTATTAAAATGTTATAATGAAATAACTTATTCGGAAGCGTATCAATATTCATACTACATGCCCATACTTTACCTTTGTTACCATTATCATATGGTACGTAATGTATACTATAATTCTATGCTGCGTGCACGTACCTTAACAAGATAACCAATTCTCAAACGTCTTAATCAATTCCCCGTCACGAATCGACTTCCTACAAGGTTCAATCGTATTCGGGAAATAAGCACACATACACACTTTTCTCAAATCAAACCATAACACATACATATAACTACTACCACACTTATAATACCACAAATATCATGAACATCTATCACATACTATAACATGGTAAACACACAAAATAGGACAGCATACATAATCTGTCCAGAAACGCGACTTAACACTGTCAAACTGAAAATCTGACTTCACCGTTGCGTTTGGAAGGCATCAAAACCCCCGGGTACTAATTTTCATAATTTATAACACAGTATAAGTATTTTTAACTTAATTTCAAAGCTAAAAATGCTCCAAAAACACCCTTTTTTCACCATTTTCAAAACCTACGGGATTTTGTCAACTTTTATTAAAAATACATACAAATTCCAATGTTCACATTTCCTATTAAATTCATACCATCAAAATCATAAACTCATGCCCACATATTAAAAATCATTTTCATAATTCTAAAATAATTCATTTCTTACAAATACAATTTTTCCTTCACAAATCACACATTAAAATTCACATACCACACCAAAATAATTTCTGATACTACAATATAATTTCTTCATGAAAATCCTAATTTAAATATATATATACATATATATTATTATTATTGTTATTATTTTTATCCATTCTCCATCACATTAATTTAACATGCTCATATAAAGATAAATTCTAAAACAAAACATCCTACACTACCATTTGATAACTACATATAAATTTACTTCATTATGTTAACTCATGGAAGAAATGGTCATGGATCAAAATTTCCCAACCCATAAATCACATAATTTAATTTAAACTTAATATAAAAATAAATGGAGAATTATACTTACAATTATATGAAAAGAATGCCAAAATTAAGGTTGCAAGTGTTCTAGGTGGGTGGAATTTGCTAGGGTTTGTGGGAGTTTTCTTGAGTTTCTAGGAGTTGGAAGGTAGAATGCAAATGGGGTTAAGGAAATGAATAATTAAGAAAATAAGAATAATGGGTAATTATTGAGTGATCTTTCCTATTCCCACATGGGAGTTGCAAACTCCCTCAACACTCCAATAGGGCCATCCAACCCTACACCTTTCCTCTAATTATTATTATCTTTTTTTCGTTCTAAAATTTGCAATAAGAAATGGGTTAAAGGTTTTTGGGCCCGAAAAGCTAAATTGTAAAAAAGGCTAAAAATACATGGACAAGCCCAAAATGAATTGATAAAAACTTTATTTATATAAAATATTAGTATTAGTAAATCATTAAATATATCGGAAAATTATCGGGGTGTTACAAACTACCCCCCTTAAAAAGGTTTTGACACCAAAACCACAACTTACAAACACAACAACATAAAAACAAGCACCCATACAAACCACAAAACACGCACATAAGCAAAAGAAAAACTAGGTCAAATTATCTCAACGCGCGAAAATCTTATCGCCTTCTACCCCCCTTAAAAAGTTACGTCCCCGTAACTTACTAACCTGAGAGAAAAAGTGCGGATACTTGTACTGCGAACCTTTCTGTCTAAAATCTGAACAGGGCGCTCCTAATAGGTTAAGCTCTCATCAAGTTTTAACTGCAATGGGTCTAAGACATGCGAAGAAGCCGCAACATAGCATTTTAACTGAGAGATATGAAAAACGTTGTGTACCTTGCCTACCGGTAAACTAACTTTCCTACCTTCTCCAAAATATCATAAGTACTAATAAAACGTGGGTTAACTTTCCACGAGCACCAAAACGAACCACGCCCTCCATAGGAGAAACACGTAGTAGTACCTTATCACCTACTGAATACTCATAAGGCCGACTGCGAAGATCGGCGTATGATTTATGTCAATCTTGGACGCCTTCATTTCCTCGCGAATTAACTTGAGTTGTTTAGTCATCTAAATTAACATATCTAGTCCTAAGGTGATAGACTCAGTGAAATCGTCCCAAGACACTAGACTACGACACTTGCGACCATATATGAGCCATGCCATTCCATGGCTATCGCTCTCAACATGTCCTCCAGTACTTGATTAACAGGTTAAGTTTGACCATCAGTCATCGGGTGGAAGGACGTATTGTAGAGAAGAGTAGTTCCTAAAGCCTGTTGTTTTGATTTCCAAAATGTGACAAATATCGAGTATCCCGATTAGAAACTATAGTACGAGGTATCCCGTGATACCGCACCACGTATCTAATGTAAGCGCGAGCAAGTTGTTCCATTTCCCACTTACAGTTCATAGGAATAAACCATGCAGAGTTAGTAAGCCTATCCACAATAACCCAAAGAGTATCATTACCAGCCTTAGATCGTGGCAGACCTAAGACGAAGTCCATTGAAATGTCATCCCACTTCAACGCCAGAACTTCCAAAGTTTGTAGCAATCCAGCTTGCCTTCGGTGGTCGCTCTTAACCTTTTGGGCTGTCAAACACGTAGAAACAAATCCGGCAATGTTCTTTTTCATACCCGACCACCAAAACATACCTTTTAGATCTTGGTACATTTTGTCCCCTCAAGGGTTAACAGAGTATCTAGAGTTGTGTGCCTCGTTCAACAGATTTTCCTTTAAAGAGTCGCACCCATCCGGTACACACCATCGTCCTTTAAAACTAAGGCTACCATCCTCATGAATTGTAAAACCTTCGGCTTTACTTTCACTGGCCTGCTCACGAAGCTTAACGAGCTTAGGGTTGTCCATTTGCCTAGCCATAATTTCCTCGAAGGACGTAGGTCGAATGGACATAGCTCCCAACTTGGCCTCCAACTCCCCTTCTTTGATTATCTCCAAATTCATTCTCTCAAGCTCCTCACTTAACTCCTCGGAAGTTATCAATGTTGCAACCGAGTGTTTCGATTTCCTACTCAATGCATCAGCGACCACATTTGCGCGACCCTCGTGATAAGAAATCTCCAAATCGTAATCACTGATTAATTCCAACCAACACTGTTGATGCCGGTTCAAATCCGGTTAAGAGAACAAAAAAAAATTGAAAGTTTTGATAATCCGTAAAGATCTTACATTTCACACCGTACAGATAATGACGTCAGATGTTTAACGCAAAAAACTACAGCTGCTAGCTCTAAGTCATCAATTGTCGCAAAGCATAAGCTACTACCTTCATGTCTTGCATCAAGACATAGCTCAAACCATGTTTGGAAGCATCACTATAAACGGAGTATTCCAAAGAAGGATTAGGTAGAACCAACACCGGATCAGTAGTTAAAGTTTCCTTCAACAACTAAAAGGCTCTTTCGCAGTCTTTGGTCCACTCAAACTTCTTCTCCTTCTTCATCAAGGATGTAAGCGGACGAGCAATACGAGAAAAATCCTTTACAAAACGTCGATAGTACCCTGCCAATCCCAATAAACTCCGAATACCCGTAACATTCAGAGGTGTAGACCAGTCCCAGACAACAGCTATCTTTGCTGGATCGACAAAAATTCCCTCTTTAGAAATAATGTGACCTAAAAAAAAGCCACTTGTTCTAACCAAAATTCATACTTAAAAAAAAAACTTAGCATACAACTGATTCTCCCGTAGAATCTGCAAGACTATCCTTAAATGTTCTCGATGTTCTTCAGGGCTCCTAGAGTATACCAAGATATCATCAATCTACACCACCACACACTTATCGCGATATGCATTGAAAACCAGATTCATAAACCCATAAATGCTGTCGGTTCGTTCGTCAACCCAAAAGGCATCACGGTGAATTCAAAGTGTCCATACCTAGTTCTGAAAGCTGTTTTATTGATATCTTCCTCCTTAATACGTAACTGATGGTACCCTGACCGCAGATCGATCTTCGAAAAGACTCCAACTCCTTGAAGCTGATCAAAAGATCATCGATCCATGGTAACGGGTACTTATTCTTAACGGCGACCTTATTCAGTTCTCTGTAATCAATACAGAGACGCATAGTTCCGTCCTTTTTCCTCACAAACAACACCGGGCTCCTCATTGAGAAACACTAGGTCGTATATAACCCTTTTCTAACAACTCCTCTAATTGAACCTTCAATTCCTTCATGTCCTTTGGGGCTTTTTGGTAAAGAGCTTTTAACATTGGCCCTGTCCCAAGTAATAATTCAATCGAAATGTCCACGTCCCTTCTTAGTGGCATACCTGGAAGTTCTTCGGGAAAAACATCCTTAACGTCCTTGACCATCGGAATGTCCTCAAGACACACCTCCCGCTCCTTCACCTTACTTATACTGCATAGAAACCACAGTTGCCCTTGCTTAATTAGTTTTCTGACTTTCAATGACGACACGATTTTTACCTTCGGTCCCTTAGGAAGACTCCTATATTTAACCTTCTCCCCCTAGGTCCACTTAGAGTCAAAGACTGTTCTTCACAATCTATTATCGCTTTATATATATTCAGCCGATCCATCTCAAGTATTACATCTAGATCATCCATTTCTAGAGGAAATAAATCACTAGAAAACTTTACTTTTCCTATCTTAACCAACACTTCATGAAACAACATGCTACAATGAAAAGTCTCTCCAAAAGGAATAGCGACTGAAAGAGATTTTTCCTTGGGTTTTTTTCCAAACCTAATTCCGTAACTCTAGATTTGAAACAAACGAGTACGATGCACTAGAATCAAAAAGTACTTTAACAGACTTTGTATTGATGCAGAATGTACCAGTGACCACATCCGACGCCTGCGTTGATTCTCTAAAGTTAACTGCTTAAAGTTTGCCTTTATTCCGAGTAGCAGTGGTAGCACCACCTTGCTTACCACATTGACCTGAAAAATTCTCGTTTTTAGCATTCCCATGTGGTTGCTGAATGCCGGAGTGATTCCCTTGAAACCTAGAGTTTGTGGCACCTCCCAAGTTTCGACCAAAATTACCACCATTGTGGTTTCCCCTTCCAGCTTCGTTACCACTTTGTTCGTTATCGAAACGTTGTTGTTGAAAGCCTCGATGATTTCCCCCTTGAAGCTCTTGTTGTTCCAAACGAGTATAACACTCATACATTCTATGGCCTAGTTTACCACAGTGAGAACAATCCACAAACATACCCCGGTAGTCCCTTATTAGGTGATTTTTCTAGCATCATCTACAATTATGAATTCTTTCCTTCCCATTGCGGTCATATAAAGGCTTCTGCATCATAACCTCTAGGGTCGAATCCCCTTTACTCTTGATGTTCTAGCCTGTATGGAAGCCTTTTTTCCTGGAAGCCTCCAAACGACTTATGCTTCTTGAATTGGTTATGAACGTGATTACTCACATTCATTGCATTCTGAAGCATGGGTTCCTTCCTCTTTTTCCCACAATAACCCATCTTCTCTTGTTTCTTCCTAATAACATTTCCAATCTTTGTAGATCTCTTGTATAGTTGGTCTAAAGTATCGTATCTATCAGTCTCAATGTGTTTTTGAATCTCATACGATAGACCTAATTCGAAGCGCTGAATTTTCTTTCCCTTAGTTGGGACATCCTTGGGGAAAAAAATTTCAGGTGTGTTCAATAATTTCTGGTTATAGTCATCCACTGTTGAATTCCCCTTCTCAAACCTAGCAAACTCATTTGTTTTGTCCTTTCTCACATGAAGCGAATAGAAGTGATCTCTTAACGCCCCCTTAAAACTTTTCCAGCTTAAGTCACCATCGTTTTTAGCTATTAACCTTGTCTTACTAGGGGTCCACCAATAGTCAGTGTCTTCCATTAGGAAAAAACGCGGCTTGGTCAGCCATAAACTCAGCGAAACATCTCACCATACCAAAGAGTTTATCAAATTCTCTCAGCAGTTTTCTAGCATAGGAGGTTCACCTTTCCCACTATAAGTCGAGGGTTTACTCTAGACTATCCTCTTATTAACGATGAAGCCCTTTCCTCCAAGGATTTCTGTCTAGGATTCCTTGCGCCAGCTAGGGCCTTCATTAGGTTTCGAAGCACACGGTTAGAGTTTCCTCTTTGTTTGGGCCTTTTCAAGAAATGTGGCATATTGACAGGTATACTAGAGTCTAATAATCCTCACACTTTTCCAAAATACAACACTTAACTGATTTTACCTACTAATGTTCAAACTTTTATAAACATATTATGTAAATTTCACTTTCCATCTCACGAGGACAAAAAACACGAGAAATAACACAAAAATAAAAAAAAATAATATCACAAAGATGAACGACATTCAAATTCAAATCAGTAATGCCATATTATTCCAATCCAAAACTACTTGGGTAAAAAAAAATCCCACATAACCACTGTTTGAATACTACAAAAGTCCGAAAATAAACAACCAAATTGTTCACCTAACAAAATTGTTCACGATTTATTACTACTATGGAACTAGACATACGAACTTGTACGCATGCATACTCAGATGAAGTAGAAACAATCAGGCAAATAAACGTGACACATCCAAACGGTCCTGATCGTCCATGTATCGATCAAGGTCAAAATCAGCATCACCAGAGTCATCGCTAGACGTGCTATCAGAATCAGAAGGAGTTCCTACAGATAAGGAATCACTCAAAGACAGTCGCTCTGTGGAATCAGAAAGTTCTACAATTACTGATTCAGGTGGTCTTTCCTCCCACATAATGATTTCACTTTCTTCCTCACTCATAGGAACTTCTCGCCTCACCGGCCAACCCCTCTAAAATGACTATGTCACTATCACTTTTGCTCATAGTATCATTTCTATCAACTATTTCCCTCTCCATATAAACATCATAACCGTCTCCAACATTATCCTCGTAGGGTTCTACGACCTCTCCTAAGGAATCTTCCTCCATATCATCCTCATGTTCCTCTTCAGGATCTTCCTCAAAATCCTCCTCGGGTTACTCTTCTGGTTCCTCATCGGAATCCTTATCCAAGTCCTCTTCAAAATCAAACTCATCAAAATTTATCAGTAACACTGAGTTTAGGTCAACTACGGGAACAACCTTCTCAATAATGTCAACCGTTGCCCCACTAGACTTCGGAATGTCAATTCCATCCCGACCCATAGTCTCTACTACTCTAACCCTTCTGCCAATTTCTCGATCAAACTGTTCAATTCTCTCAATCAGTTCAGCCAACTCCTCATCTATTATACTCTCATATACATGTTTAAATTTCTTGTAAATCATTTCCATACTACGTGTATGGTCTAGGTCACTTTCATCCTCTTTTCTATCCCAAATTCCTAAAGCCTCAATCTCTGCCCAATCAGGTTCATTAACTAAATCTCTCCAGAGTTCTTCTAGGGTACCAATTCCCTCTTCAGCAGGTCTCTTTCTAAGATAAGATAGAAAAACAATAATCGAACTTTTTGACTCAGAAAGAAAGCAAACGAGACAATCTATTTCTAAGATACGACAAAGATAGATATAAACAGAATACTACAAATGTATAAACATAACTTCTACCATACACACATTAAAACTTATGTATGACAACATACTTAATGACACTAAACAAAAGACATAATATATCCCCTTAATGTCTACCCATTACTCTCGTCATCATTTATTCCTTGTTAGTCTTTCAGTTTAGATAAATAACACTAAATAGAACTCCCGCTCTGATACCAATTGTAACATCCCGTAGTTTAACTCGTATTGTTTTAAAAGAGAAATAGACTTTTTGAATAACCATATAGTCCGAGTCAAACCAGGGCGTTAAACAGTTAGTTAAAACGGATTCAAGCGAAACAAAACTTACGGACCGAGTTCTAATAGTGCTATTATAATCTACCAAACATAAAGACTAAGCAGCAAATAAGTTTAAAAAGGTAGATCTAATTATTACAACTCGAGAGCGTTCACGCCTCATAAAACCAACATTTAAAAAGTACGAAAACTTAAGTTCATAATAAATTCTGATTCTAACGTTTTATTTCTCCCCGAGTTATCCTCACTCCCCACCTGCAATTAACTCACTGCTAGTCATTATCCAAGGAGGAAACGACATCATCGCAGGATCGTTAAGACCAAAAAGTACACGTCAGCAAGAAATCATAATTCAATTAATTCGAGTACGACAAATCAAAGATAATAACTTTAATAATTTCTTGTTTCAGTTAGTCAGCCATACTGCTGTATCTTTTTCAGCCATACTGCTGTATCTATTCCAGCCATACTGCTGGTACCACTTCAAACTCCATAGGCGAGACAATACATTAGGGGGAGCTAACCCCTAAGCAAGTCCCTACCATAGACACACGTCCTACTTCGGTGCCTATGGTTAAATATGCATACCCCCGTGGTGGCTCATAGGCTCCAAAGGCCGCGAGTAATTCATTCCACCAATTGACGTCATACTACGTCCACTTTCAAGTTAGTGAGGTCATACTACCTCTGCTTATTAAAATGTTATAATGAAATAACTTATTCGAAAGCGTATAAATATTCATACTACATGCCCATACTTTACCTTTGTTACCATTATCATATGGTACGTAATGTATACTATAATTCTATGCTGCGTGCACGTACCTTAACAAGATAACCAATTCTCAAACGTCTTAATCAATTCCCCGTCACGAATCGACTTCCTACAAGGTTCAATCGTTTTCGGGAAATAAGCACACATACACACTTTTCTCAAATCAAACCATAACACATACATATAACTACTACCACACTTATAATACCACAAACATCATGAACATCTATCACATACTATAACATGGTAAACACACAAAATAGGACAGCATACATAATCTGTCCAGAAACGCGACTTAACACTGTCAAACTGAAAATTTGACTTCACCGTTGCGTTCGGAAGGCATCAAAACCCCCGAGTACTAATTTTCATAATTTATAACACAGTATAAGTATTTTTAACTTAATTTCAAAGCTAAATATGCTCCAAAAACACCCTTTTTTCACCATTTTCAAAACCTACGGGATTTTGTCAACTTTTATTAAAAATACATACAAATTCCAATGTTCACATTTCCTATTAAATTCATATCATCAAAATCATAAACTCATGCCCACATATTAAAAATCATTTTTCATAATTCTAAAATAATTCATTTCTTACAAATACAATTTTTCCTTCACAAATCACACATTAAAATTCACATACCACACCAAAATAATTTCTCATACTACAATATAATTTCTTCATGAAAATCCTAATTTAAATATATATATACATATATATTATTATTATTGTTATTATTTTTATCCATTCTCCATCACATTAATTTAACATGCTCATATAAAGATAAATTCTAAAACAAAACATCCTACACTACCATTTGATAACTACATATAAATTTACTTCATTATGTTAAATCATGGAAGAAATGGTCATGGATCAAAATTTCCCAACCCATAAATCACATAATTTAATTTAAACTTAATATAAAAATAAATGGAGAATTATACTTACAATTATATGAAAAGAATGCCAAAATTAAGGTTGCAAGTGTTCTAGGTGGGTGGAATTTGCTAGGGTTTGTGGGAATTTTCTTGAGTTTCGAGGAGTTGGAAGGTAGAATGCAAATGGGGTTAAGGAAATGAATAATTAAGAAAATAAGAATAATGGATAATTATTGAGTGATCTTTCCTATTCCCACATGGGAGTTGCAAACTCCCTCAACACTCCAATAGGGCCATCCAACCCTACACCTTTCCTCTAATTATTATTATCTTTTTTTCTTTCTAAAATTTGCAATAAGAAATGGGTTAAAGGTTTTTGGGCCCAAAAAGCTAAATTGTAAAAAAGGCTAAAAATACATGGACAAGCCCAAAATGAATTGATAAAAACATTATTTATATAAAATATTAGTATTAGTAAATCATTAAATATATCGGAAAATTATCGCGGTGTTACAAAAATACAGGTGTGTAGTATCAGCAACCATGGCTGAGTAGTACACCAAACAATGAAACCTTTATAGTACCCAAAAGGGACTCCACATAGCACTTAGGACATCACATAAGTCAGAACAGACGGTGGGAATCGGGTCAACTACTAAGTAGAGTATAGAAACTTGTCAGCAATTATACAAGTATAAAAATAAGTGCATTGCAATAATTAATATGCAAAAATAAGTGCATCACATTAAATAATATGCAAGGCGTTTTATGTAATATTGGAGATTCATTTTAATGTTAAATTTATATATTTAACTTCTGGTCCTTCTGCTTGAGTATTATGGCGTGATTTACACTTCTGCTTGAGCGTTAGGGCGTGGAATCAAAATATTTATTAAATGAATGCAACACATATGATCTTTGTTTGATATATATGTAAGGGCCTGTTAGGGTGAGGTAAACCAAAACCCCTAACTTAGTGGGAGTCGTCACTCCTCCAGTATGATGTTGCTCGAGCCACAGGTCAGGTTAAATAACCTTATTGTGTTCGCCGTATTTTACGTGCCGGAAAACACGTCCCACGTTTTTTACTTGTCGGAAGCATGGTTCAGCGTTTCCTTACTATCAAGCCTTTTTGTTATCATGTTACTGTCTTCAGATAAATGCAACATTACAATGGCGCATACAATATAAACAAAATTATAACAATTTACATCGAATCAATATTCACACGCAATCAAACTAACATAAACCGTAATCTAAATTCTATAAAGAACACAATAATCCCAATCATAATTGCAGCTAAAATGGACAATTAAACTCAATTAGATACTTAAATTGTTTTGCTAGAATAACATGAATCAAATATTGCAATCAAAATCACAACATTATGATATAAGTTGATCAAAACTTTATTATTGGGACTTTTCATATCATATTATACCACACTTTTAGATACTTTAAAGAGGATCATTGATTAGAATTCTACCTCAATAGCAACCATGGATGACGTCCTTTTCAAAAAGCTTTACTCTCGAGTCTCGACCCAAATAAACTCAAAGCTACACTATAATTCACCCAATAAACCCAATAAAAAGCTTAGATGAGCCCGAAAACCATATTAGATGATTACCCATTAATTTGCAAGGGTTTGATCCAAATTTATAAATCTCGTATTAGTACCATAAAAGGATACCCCGCTAGTATTTTGGTAATAACTTTCTCATACGAACACGTATAGAGGTGATTCAAGTGTCTACGCGATCGCAACTCAGAGCTCTACAATTCTTATCAAGACATCAAAACCCAGAAACAATCAGAAAACCAAGAAAAATGGTAAAACAGAAGGCTATTATTTATTTTCATGGCAGCCTGGTAGTATCTCACTAATTTGAACATAACTCTCTCATACGAATCATTTTCGGGCGATTCAAGTACCTACAGATCGCGACTCGAAGCTCTCTACAAATCTTATGAAGACACCAAAATCCAGAAATGACTCTAACTATGTCAAAATCAGCCATTACAGAGGGGACAGAAACTTTATTGTAAATAAAATGAACTTTGAATAGACTAAATACAATTCTTAATTAAATATAAGCGGAATTATAATAAGGGAAACAATTTGTTGTAAGTATTCTGATTTAATAAGCTCAATAGAGAGATTAGTAATAATTTTGAAGGAAGTAAGATAATGAAGAAGATGACAAGGAGCAGAATTGTGTATATGTGTTTCATGACTTTGATAATCTAGTCTTGCATTGTTTTATTTGAAGTCTTCATAACTTGCCACATACATGATATATGTGTAGTGTTGTCAAAGAATAAATTAACTAGATTATTTGTGTCATACAATATGACAACAAAACGTCACACGCCACTAAAAGACCCATAGTTACATTTTTGTCTTAGTTTACGAAATACGTTTAAGTTTAACTAAAATAAATATCGTAGCTAAAAAAAATAATCTTATTATTTTACTTTTTCAAACTTCATTTAAAAAAAAAAGAAAACGTTAAATGATACGTGTCATAATAAATCATAAGACAAATTATTATTTATAAAATAATATTACTCGGATTAACTTTACTCGAATCCCAATTTAACTTAATTAGTATTGTAATTAAGTTGTACTAAAATAATGATTGTTTCGTTCTCCCCCACTTAAAATAATTTCGTCCCCAAACTTACAATACGCATCATATATAACATCATACACTTTAATTATTACTGTAATTGAGATGTATCATAATAGTAGCTGTTACAATAATACAGGATAATTTATGTCACGTGTCAACCTATGAATCATTTATAATTTATGACTACTCCTAATTTATGACTACTACTCCTTAAATACGATTTTAATAATAATAAGTTACCGAATTGTAAAGTCATTCTTATCAGTGGCAAAACTTGAACAAAATGTTAAGGGGGGCGGAGTTAATAAAAAAATTGAATTCTACTAAAGTGCAGCCAATCAATACAACCAAAATTTATAATGTAAACTTTAAATCAAAGTAAAACTTGACGCTCTTTTAGCACTTTAAAATTCTCTATAATCTCATTGACACTATATGTCTTTGCTAGTTGTCCTCTAAATTAATGTACATCACTAAACTATCAGCAAGAAAATCGTAGTCCATTTTGTTTTGAAATCTTGTCTTTACTATCTTCATAATAGATTATTTGATTGTATGAGTTTTCATTGATTCAAGTCGTTACTTATTCAAACTAATTGTCAAATATAGATAAGATAATTTAAGAAAAATATAAAACAAATCTATATCCTTCAATTATGGATAATAAAATTAATTTTTGATTTTGTCAATTTCCTCCCAATCCCCTCTTTTTTCGTTTTTTTTTTTCAGTTGTTAAAATATAATAATTTCATTTCTAATTTGATAAGCCATTATTACTTATAAGATTTTTTTTATTTTGTTTCATTTATTCTCTTTCTTTAATTGTATTACTTTTATTTATTGGACTAAAATTTTAAAAAATAGTTGTATATAAAAAAAATTTTGCCGAAAATCTCGAAGGGGCGAAGCCCCTACCTGCCCCTTCAATGTTTCGCCTCTGATTCTATATGACTAGTTGACTACTACTCCTCAAATACGATTTTAATAATAATAAGTTATAGAATTGTAAAGTCATTCTTAATAATAATAATATAATTGTAATTTGTGAGCACTAAGACTTTACAACTTGCCTAATACTCTCTCTGTCCCTCTGAGATAACACCATTTGACCAAAAAATGTGAGAGCTTTTTGAGTCAAATGGTGCTAATTCAGAGGGACAGAGGGAGAAATAAAATATATCTCTTAATACAATTTAATACAATCTATTGACTTAGCGAATTTGCTCAAATTTAATACAATTCTTTTTTTTTTTTGGTTTTTTTGCATTGAAACTCTTAAATGTCGATTAAACTTAATTATATTGAAATTCTTAGTGTTCTTAAATTTAATTCATCAATTTAAATAAAACTAAACTTAATTATATTGAAACTCTTATTGTTCTCCAATTTAATTCATCAATTTAAATAAAACTCTTTGTGATCTAAATTGATTATATTGAAGATGAAAAAACAAAACTATAAGATTTTTTTAGTGCTGCATACATAGCTTGTCTTATTTATATGATTGAATTTTAAAGTTTGCATCCCACATACTTAAGAAAGCGTAGATTGAGAGTTGAGTTTATTGCTTATTTTAATTAGTATTAGTACGAAAATTGAGATAAAACTGGAGAAAGCTATGAGTTTTTATTTCATTGATATATGAATATGCAATTTTATTTCAGAAATTTCATTGAGGTAGATGTGGGATTAAACAAAGCTTATAAATTGTTGAGATCAAATTTTGAAAAGTAAAGCTTAAGCTGATGGTTAAGGCTCCAAGGTTTTGTTATATACTCTAACAGATTGGAGATGAAATGGAAACAAAGAGAAAGAAGATATTGATGAAGATGATGTTTAATTTATTTTCATATTAGCATGTTGTGTAGTTATGGATGTCATAATAATCAAATATATATTATTTTGATGATAATCAAGTTTATTAAGCATATGAGTAGTTTTTATTTTAAGTATCACTCCTCTATAAGGGTTAGTAAATATTTTTGATTAAGAATATCAATATTAGTATTAGGTTATTTGATAATCTTAACATAAATTGAAGATGTTTTGTATTATAATTAGTTGATATTTTTTTGTTATGTTAAAGTTGTATAGATATAATTGGTCTTGGCCGAGACCGTCTCATTCTGAGACGAGGCCTAGCCCACCTTTCTCTCTTTGATTCCATCTTCTAGGCATTTTTCAATTCTAATCATAAAGATATCAGTTTTGACCTTAAAGATATCAATTTCAATTTAATAATACCTGTATGAACTACATTGATCATGAAACTGAATACTATAAAATGAGAATTGAATAAATTAACAATGAAACTAAATACTATAAAAACTTAGTACCTGTATGAATTACATTAATCATGAAACTGAATAGTATAAAATGAAAATTGAATAAATTAACAATGAAACTAAATACTATAAAAACTGAATACTTGTATGAACTACATTATATGGGATACGCTTTATGATAACCACTGTCCACCTACAGGCTTGGAACCCCCCAGAATTTCCACACTTACATGGAGACAAAGCATGGGACGTAAGTTTTACAATCTTGTCTTAAAGTCACAAAGCAATGTAGAAGCAAGGAAGGTAGTACAAACACTATACAATGCAACGATTGATGAAGTTAATAAATCTGATCATTTAAAGAGTATTACTAAATAGATTCCCGTGATAAACACGGTTTATTAATTATTTAAATAACTAATTATTAATATTATATATGTATATGAATTTTAAATTATTGGTTTATAGATACTCAAAAAAAATTATTGGTTTATAAAAATTGTATAATTTTCGGTAATATAAAAATCAAAAAAAAATTCTAATCAAAATAAATTGATAAAATAAATCATGTAATAATAAATAAAACTTAATTAGTTAGCAAATATTTGATCCTACACGTATTCCTACCACATTGACGTATAAATATTCAATCTAAAATTAAAATTAAAAACATAAGTATTTGAATTAGGATAAAAAACTTTTATTATTGCAATGACACGTGTTTAAATCTCTTATTGTTGTAAAATATAATATATTTATAAGAAATTTAAATCAGTGTTTATAACAATGATATGATGCTTGGTAATATAAAAAAATAAAAGAAAAAAATATTATGATAAAAATAAGTAAATAAAATAAATAACAAAATTATCATTAAAAATATATTTCACTTTGCAAGTGTTCTCATCGCCATTAGCGTATAAATATCCAATCTGAAATTAAAATTAACTGAAATAAACTAAGTAGTAAAATTGGAAGAGAAAATTTTTATGTATCTAAATCTTCTATTGCTTCTATAATATCCCGTTAATTTTCGATTAAATTTTTTTCGGTTATTATATAAGTATGTTATATAATAATATTTTATGACTTGTGAGCATTTGATATTTAAAAATATTAACGGGTTGCTCCTTAATTTCTATTACGATAAAATAATAATAATAATAATAATAATAATAATAATAATAATAATAATAATAATAATAATATAAAATTTACCTAGCCAAAAAAATAACAATAATAATAATAATAATAATAATAATAATAATAATAATAATAGTATCTGGTCGATCTTTTTTATGGCACGTTGACTGTTCTTATAGATCAAATGGATGCACGAAGTTTACACAAAAGGTGCTGATTGAATGCTCTTCAACCCTTCTATAACGGTTAGTTGGGTAGTTGGGCTCTGAAGAGGCTCTGATCTGCAAAGTTTCAATTAAGTGAGTGGATGTATAGGCAGATTTAGGGATAAATTGGTTTAAATGTGTATACGTTTGCCCAATGTGCAATGCTGCACCCGAGTCTATTGATCAATGATCATATCTTTGTTCAATGTACTTTCAGCATACATTGTTTGCAGTTTATGGAGCAATGACTAGCTATTCGAATCCCTCATGGTCTACACAGACTTGTTTTCAAGAAATGACATGGTCCTAGATTCCATAAATCTCTGATCCTCACTATTATTTGCAGCCTTACCTATATGGTCTGATGAACCCGGATTAAAACTATTTGAATAATGAGTATGGACACTATTGTTATTGTTACTAAAAAGACCCTCAAGGAAGTGAGGTGTCAAACTTTAAATTGTGAGTGATTAATTTAAATTTATAATTAATCACTTTAAAACTATTACCCTTGGAATTTTAAGTTCCTAGTAAATGGTATTATTCTAATTTATTTCGTTGCCAAAAAATCATAAATTCCTCGGAATTATAAAATCCAAGGGAAATTAATATCTATGAGACATAGGAATTAGATTACCATATACCCCTTTAGTCATTAACAATTCCCGTGAATTACTTCTAAGGAAATGAAAACACCTATTGTCAAACAAACAATATTAAGGAGTCGTTTGGTTGACGTAGGGATTAAATTCCTATGGGAAGTTGTAATTCATTGGAATTTACTTCCTTTGTCAATTTCCTAGGAATTACTTAATATTGTTTGTTTGACGATAGGTATATTCATTTCCTTGGAAGTAATTCATGGGAATTGTTGATGACCAATGGGGTATATGGTAATCTAATTCCTATGTCTCATAGGAATTAACTTCCCTTGGATTTTATAATTCCTAGGAATTTAAGATTTTTTGGCAACGAAACAAATTAGAATAATACCATTTACTAGGAACTTAAAATTCCAAGGGTAATAGTTCAAAGTGATTAATTATAAATTTAAAGTAATCACTCACAATTTAAAGTTTGACACCTCACTTCTTAGAGGGTCTTTTTAGTAACAACAACAGTGTCCATACTCATTATTCAAATAGTTTTAATCCGGGTTCATTAGACCATATAGGTAAGGCTGCAAATAATAGTGAGGATTAGAGATCTACGGAATCTAGGACCATGTCATTTCTTGAAAACAAGTCTGTGTAGACCATGAGGGATTCGAATAGCTAACCACTGCTCCATAAACTGCAAACAATGTATGCTGAAAGTACATTGAACAAAGAAAGTAAATTCCAATGAATTATAATTTCCCATAGGAATTAAATTTCAATGTCAACCAAACTACTCCTAAATGTACATTCAATCACTCCAATAAAAATTGTCTCACCATAAGTCCATAACTATATCATTTGATTTTTTTTTTAAATTTTCGATACACAATTATTTTATGACAAAAACTTGGCCGAGACTGTCTCATAATGAGACGGGAGATGGGCCGGCCCAATATTAGTCGCGTGTAACACATGCGCGCGCCTTTCCCTCTGAATTTCGTTTTTTTTTTTGTGATTTAATTTCAATTTGGACCTTAAAGATATCAATTTTGACCTTAAAGATATCAATTATGCTCTTACTTTGCTCAGTTTTGCATTCAAGTATACACATATTCAGTTTCATTGTTAATTTATTCAATTCTCATTTTATACGATTCAGTTTCATGATTAATGTAGTTCATACAGGTATTAAGTTTTTATAGTATTCAGTTTCATTGTTACTTTATTCAATTCTCATTTTATACTATTCAGTTTCATGATTAATGTAGTTCATACAGGTATGATTAAATTGAAATTGATATCTTTAAGGTCAAAACTGATACCTTTATGATTAGAATTGAAAAATGCCCAGAAGATTGAATCAAATAGAGAAAGCATTGGGATGGGCCGCGTCTCATTATGAGACGGTCTCGACCAAGACCGACTGTTATTTTATTTTCCCTTTTTTAGCATGGGCTAAATGAACTATGGAAAACTTGGCCCATCATATAATAGACCCAATGAAAACCTTATTCTCGTCTTCAGTCTATTCAACTCAATCAAATCTTCATCTCTATGCCAATTGCCAATTGCCGTTTTCGACATTAGAGGCAAAAACCCTTTTTCTCTCTCTCACTCTCTAAATTTCTTATTCTATTGTTTTGTCTTTTAATTTGATTATAATCGGTTAATTGAAACCAATTTCTGAGACTCTCTTTGGGATAAGTCAATCAAATCTTCATCTCTCTCTGAATTTCTTATTCTATGGTTTTGTCTTTAATTTGATTCTAATCGGTTAATTGAAACCAATTTCTTTTAAAAACAACAAAATCAGCTAAGATTGTTGTAATGTTTTATAATCTGATTGAAGATGCCCTCTGTATAACCTAAACATTGAAACTTTTGAAGATATTTTTGAAGAAGAAGTACTCTTTGCCTTTTTGATCCAGAAAATCATATGTAAGTTCACTTTTATCTTTTTGTTTTTTGGTTGCTAAAAACTAAAAATTGTTTATCATTGTTAATACTCAAAAACAAATAAAAATTGTTTATCATTGTTTTATGCTAATGAAGTGTGTTTGGTTACTGTGTTTTTGATAGTCATATGAGTTATGTTAATATATAGAAATTTAAGAATAAGAGATTTGATTAATACTCAAAAGTTTGAAAACATCTAATTCAAATATGAGATTTAATTTATACACAATGATGAAAAAAAGCATGATTTTTGTCAGGTAAGATGATTTATTTGTGGGTAATTGTAATATACCAAGAAACTTATTTATGGGCAATTGTAATAATTGTAGCTAGTCAACCAAGAATACTTCTCTAAATACTAATTCGTGTAGTAATTGTAATGAAAATAAACATATTTGAAGGCAATTGTAATAATTGTGATAAATACGCTGAATAATTTTTTTAGAGAAGTGCTTTCGGCGGAAAATGAATCATTGTGGTATTGTTTTAGTATAGTTTATGATACTTACAAGTTTTTTTACATGAATACTAGCATTATTTTTTGCTTGGTTTCTTAAATGGCTTTTAAGAATCATTTTTTCATATATGTACTAAAGGAATTAAGAAGTTAAATTTGGTGCATTAATTAACTTACTAAGGCTTAGCAATTGAATAGAAATGTGCCTATATCTAAACATCAGTATTCAATCTACAAACGTGCACATTGGTTGTCTTGAATTAGTTTTTCTTTAAGTAGAAAAATTTATACTTTTTTAATATATAAAGGGCCTCATTTTAGAAAATATCGCAAAAATAAATTGGTTCTCTAAAATCTTTGCTCCGCCCTTGGCCCTTGCAGTGTGATCAATACCCTCCAATACATTCTTTATTAGGCAATGATCATAGCTAAGTGGGTATTGGCTAATTTGGGGAAGTAGATTTTGGTAGTTGAATGAAGATCAATACCCTCCAATATATATGAAGAGAAAATGAAGATCAAAGTGTTACACACGCGCGCACACACACACACACACACACACACATATATATATATATATATATATATATATATATATATATATATATATATATATATATATATATATTTAAGTCACGGTAAATGCCAGTTACTTATTTGGATTGGTTTATAGATTAAAATGTTATTTATATATATTTCACTTACGGTAATACCAGTTTTATGTTTGGATTAGTAAGCTGACCATTTAGTAGTGCTGTTGTAGTGTAAAAGGCATGGTTTTTGGAAGATTTACTGTGCGTTTGTACTTGATTTCGTAATACTAATTCCTTTAGTCAGAGACTTATTATTTTTCAACTTGATATGAAACCCGTATCCCAAGAAATATGAATGCATTGAGGAGGATAATCATTGTGGAGAATTAGTTGGTAATGGGATAGATTATTGGTTCATGTTGCGGAAGAGTTTAACATTGTTGTTTGCTTTTTCGTATTTTGAAATCATGGTTAAGTTTACAAGTTTCATACTCTGTGTTAATTTTTTCAATTTGATTATGATGATGGACAAAGGCCAAACTTTTGGATGGATTGGCTGATTTGAGAGGCCTAAGTGACTAATACACAATTGGAATTTGGTTTAGCAGTGTACCATGATTATATATGCATTTAGGATGTAATGTATAAAGATAAGGGTAGTGTCTAATAGTGATATTATATGGTTGGGCATAGCAATCCAAATAATCAGTATATGTTGTTTTGGTGAGATAAAGTTGGGGAGTGATTGCAAATGTGCACTCACCACATTTGCTGGATTTTTGTGAGAAATATGGGTAATGTTAGGGAAAGCAGCGGCTTATAAACTAGAGAACTGTCATTAAGGAATGATAGTATACTTGTACACTGTTCATATAGTTGTGCCTGTTTAAAGATCATGACCGACATACATTTGTATAAGAAAAATGGTTCAAAATGAGCATACTGAAGTAATGCTTACACTGCATCAAACTTAGGAAGTTTCAGTTTTGACGATTTGTGTATGGTAATTGTTTGTGTATGTTGGGTTATCATACGTGTATATGCTTTTTTGCTACTATGCTTGATATATATATATATATATATATATATATATATATATATATATATATATATATATATATATATATATATATATATATATATATATATATATGTGTGTGTGTGTGTGTGTGTGTGTGTGTGTGTGTGTGTGTGTATATATACACACACACACACACACACACACACACATATATATATATATATACATATATATATATATATATACACACACACACACACACACACACACACACACACACACACACACACACATATATATATATATATATGTATATATATTTGATCATGCATGATTGTCGTTTTGAAATCTTGGTTGTGTACACCTTTTTGTTGAAGAATATGAAATTTTGCTCATTTCATTTTGAATCTATTTTGTTAGTTTTGATTCGACAAGGATGGCCCACAATGCTAATGATGTGTCGATGCATGCTGAAACTGAAAGTTCGGCCACCACTATAGAGATCAAAATAAAAACGATGGATTCTCAAACATATTCCTTACAAGTGGATAAACAGGTAATCCACTTCTGTTGTTACTCGTTTTTAACTTATTATTTTGTTAGTTCATCCTTACGTCACATTCAGCTTTTATGTTTTAACTGCTTTTTGTGGGCTCGTGTGCAGATGCCTGTGCCTGCTCTCAAAGAACGTATTGCCTCTGTAACTGGTGTTGTTACAGAGCATCAACGTCTGATATGTCGAGGAAAAGTTCTTAAAGATGATCAACTGCTGTCTGCATACCGTATCCTTTCTTACTTTGTCTAGTTCAGATACTGCAACTATTTGTCTGGTGGAAGTCACTTATTATACAGTTTATGAATTTTCATTTGGTTTATGCAACTCAGTCGTTTAAATGTTCTGGATTCTAAAATTGGAGTTGATTGTGCTCTTGATGTTGTGCGGTTTGGTGATATAATGGGTTTCCTGTGTTGAAGTACCAAAATACCCTTGAACTCATGTTTGAAATTGTTTCTGGCCTGTAAGAAAGAATGTGTTTAGAAGGGAAAGCTGGTAGTAGCACAGGAAAGGAAATACAGTGTGCAATCACTTTTTGTCTTACGCAGAATAATGGTACAATCTCTTAAGCTTGAATTCACAACCTCTTTCAGGTTACACACTCCTAGACTATTATTATCCAATAATAATGTTTAGGTAAGCTCGATGTGTACTCGATTTCGTATCAGCTGAGTTCACTATCATTTTGCTGGTTTAGAGGCATTTGGGGAAAATGATTTGTTTTGGCAAGTAAAGTTTTTTTTTTTTTTTTTTTTTTTTTTTTTTTTTTTTTTATTTATTTGGATGCATATAGTCAAGGTTTGCATTGCCATTAGTTTGTCTCAAGTAGTCATTAAGAATGTATTTTACCTTTTGAGGTGTAATCAGATCTATGGAGCTCGTAACTGATGAAAAAAATATGATTTGGATGAAAGATGGTAGAGTTGAGGTTATGTTTTGGGGAAAAAGGTTGAAACTGATGGCATTTGAAATGGTGAGTCGCATAAATAAGTACATCAGCCTTAAAGCTTTGAAATTAACGTTGGCTAATGTTTTGTTGTGCAAAAAGGTCACGTTGGAACAAATATGTAAACCTCAGGGTTATTGTGTGGATTTTTTAAAAGTTTTGGTTACCATGTGGAAAACCATAAACCTCAGGGTTACCACGTGGAATTTCCTAAAATTTTTTTAAGTGGATTTTCTTAAGTTTTCTAGGTTTCATCTTCCTTTTTTTAGTGTGAGCATGGAAAAAGAAAATTCTAAAAAGCATCAAGATATTAGAACTGAAACTCGATATGTTAGAAAATATAGTCGTTAACGCTACATAAGGAAAGAGAGGAGGGAATTCAGAAAGAACGTTATTTTGATAATGATAGGTTGGTACCTGTTAGATGTTTGAATATTATTATAGGGTTTTATGATTTAGTTTTCATTTTTGGTTTTCCATAATGTTCATCTTGGGGTTGCGTCATACTTTTTGGGCTCAATTTAAGATTTTGTTTTTACCTTATGATTTATTATTAGAGAAAATGTGTAATTATAAAATGGATTAAGTTTAGGTTATATGGATTGACTCGATTGATTAAATGTGTTATACATGTATTTTTTGCAAGTTTAGAATTCTGAAATGAATATTTTGCGAACAACCTTTATGTTTACGCGTTTTGCAAACTATTGCCTCAATGTTTCCTTTTTGAGAAATACAACCTTCATGTTTCAAAAATGACATCAACATAGCTAAGTCACCAATTGTGGGTCACCGACATTCTAGATTTCCGGAATTAACGATCAGGAACAATCAAACGATCCAAACCCTTATTGCAATTAAAAATAGTGAAAAGAAATTTTACTATAAAAACTAACTATTTTACTGTTTCTTGAAAATAAAGATAATGTAGAGAGGATATAATAAACACCATTAAAGCTCTAGTAATTTGCTTCTTGAAGATGAAGACATGGGATAAAGGGGAGATGACACCATTGAAGCTTCAAGTTTCTTGAAAATGAATATGAAGACGAGTGAAAGGGAAACTGTTTGTATTTTAGTAATTAGTAATTAGTAATTAATACACTTTTTTAGTAATTGATAATTAATACACGTTTTTTTGTTAGAAGTAAGCATTTGAGGATTTTTTCTTTTGAGAAGATTATATAATTAATGTGGAGGTGGAGACTAGAGCGGCATGTGGGCTGTCAACAAAAGTATTTCTTTCATTTAATTTTATTTTTAAGGGTACTATGTATTTGAATACACTAGTATTGTAGCTCGGGGTAGTAGAGTAAATTGAGTTCTTGATCACATGTTTGCAATGGTAATTTGGTATGTGCAAATGTAGTAATTGAAGTATGACAACAACTTAGAAATATTTTACCAAATTGTCTTCTCAACTTTAATCACATTTTTATACTTAAAAGTTATACTCCCTCCTATTCACCGAAAGTATCCCATATGATATTTTACCATTTTAGGTGGTCAAATAGGACGGGAACTACATGTAAAAGAGATAAAGTGTTTTTGAATTTTGATAGGGGTAAAGTGGGGTTAGTAAATCAAAAATGTGTGAAAATGTTAAGTTTAATAAGAGTAAATTGGTTAAGTTAACATATCCAAAATAGAAATGAAACATTTAAGGTGACTTAACTCAATAAAAAAAATGAGGCGCTCAAAATGAATATGAGGGAGTATAAAAAATGCTCCATATTGTTAAAATAATCTATCTCAAAACATACCTCGATCCAAAATAAATTGTACCAAAAAATTAAACTCGACCTACGATTTTTTCGTTCCCGCCCAAAAATTTTTATATTGGTGAATTTTGGCCCCGACCTCGTGTTGTAACCCAAATTGTTACTCGGTCCTGGTAACAATTGCTGTAAGTGAGGTAGGTCAAGGTCAAAGGGTATTGTATCGCTTATAGTGTAAAAATATGGTTTCTGACATGGTGCCGTAACGATTGCAAGACGGACGTTTAATACATATAATTTCACCTCCAATGCGACCTATATTTTGGTCGCGGTAAAAAAATAACCTTTACAATAAGGTCGTGATACGGTGACGCAACCTTGTTTTTGACATTGTTT
Organism: Amaranthus palmeri; assembly: GCA_019776075.1. Lineage (NCBI taxonomy): Eukaryota > Viridiplantae > Streptophyta > Magnoliopsida > Caryophyllales > Amaranthaceae > Amaranthus > Amaranthus palmeri. Next base: position 74,559 of record JAAKBH010000780.1, read on the forward strand.
TGGTAGATGACACTAGGATGGGGTAAAACTAAGTTATAACGATTAAGATAAGAATTGAAGTCACGAAGTTTTTAATTAAGTCGGCTCGAAATAGAGTACATGGAGTGTAACTTTAGCACAAACCAGATATGAGATGCACCAAGAACCTAGAAGAGAACGAAATCACTCCAAATGGATGCTTCAAATATCTTACATCCATGTTTTAGTGTAGTGGGATATTTAACAAGATTGGCCGTAGAATTCAGTTTGCTTGACAAAAGAGTAGCTATTGTAATATTATGTGCTCGAGGTATGTCCTTAAAGATATAGGACAAGTTATATCGAATAACCATTAAGACCAACGCTGCTATATAGATCAGAATATTGGGCTTCTATGAATGATCATTAAAAAAAGATATGAGTAACGGAAATTCAAATGTTTTGATGGATGAGGGAACATACCTTAAAGGGATAGAATTCGTAACAAAGATATAAGAAAAGGTTTAGGAGTTATAAACATGGAGCAAAAGATAATCATTTAAGATAGTTTAGGCATGTGCAAAGACGGGGTTAGCGAATTGAATAGAAAGATAGAAAGTTTGAGCTTGGAAAACGTGAAAAGAGGGAAGGAAGACCGAAGATGACTTGAAGGACATGAGTTGAACATGATATAAGGTCTAGACTTACAAATTAAGATGGTATAAAATTGTAATGAATGGTGTAGGAAAATGCATGTGGACGACCCTTGAATGAATATAGTGGTTTATGTAGCTGCCGAAGGCTATGGCATTATTGTTGATGTTGTTGATGTTGATGTTGATTTAACGGGTTGACACATTAAATAAATTGGGTCTAGAATCGCAACCCAAACCACACTAATTTCAGGTTAGGTTTAGTTCGCCATGTTATGGTCATTGTAATGCTTGTGTGTAGCTCTTCATGTATATATGGTTCAATATCTTATTAATTACTCCCTCCTATTTAGCCCAAATGTCTCATATTTTGGGCACTATTCACTTACCACTCTTAATTTGTATTTTACTCTTAATCTATAAGTTAAAACATAGTCATGTAGGATCTTGTTTGATTCGTCCCAATACAAGGATTATTAATATCAAATTTTTATAATTTTTAATCATGAATAATTTGAGATATTAAGGGTTAAAATGTCCTCGGCAAGTGTGAAAAACTTAATGAGACATTTAGGTTGAATAGGAGGTAGTATTTTTTATTGATCTAATCTATATGTTGGATTTTATGAGAATGTTTACGGTAGAATAAAGGAAATGTTTTTACTAAAGAACATCTGCCATATAAATTTTTGGGTGACAACCTTGTATGACTAGGCTTATTTCTGTTCAAGTTTACTTAACTTAAGCTAGATGTGGAAGACGGCCATACTTTGCACCTTGTAGTCAGAGAACCATCTGCATCATCATCAGGGAGCTTACCTGATTCAGGTTTGCAAACATGTTGATATATAAAGGATATTTGCTCCTCATTCTCATTCTTATTTCTTTTTGAAAGATAGTCTTTTTTACCTGTTTTTATTTGTCTTGTATACTTTACTGATAGGAGTGTTGTGGTTTCTCTGTGCGGGGTATTAGTTTTCTTCTAGTACCAATTACCCATGGCTGATAATCTGCTGCGTCATGAGCAGTTCAGGACATAATCTTACAAAGCATAAGATATATTCCTTTTTTTTTTGAATATAAGATATATTCCTTTTTAAAAGCCTAATACATATAGGAAACATATGTTATAAATAGACATTTCACCACAAAATATAGAAAACATTTTGCAGTTTGATGCAGTTCTCCAAAAAAAGACAGATACACAAAGCTTCATTTAAAGTGTTTATAATACGAGTTTATTGCGTGATGTGTCTATGATTAATATCTTTGTAGAGTTGTGACTTGATTTGCACTTAATCAATAAAATCTTTGCTGCTTTAGGTTTTGGAGTTCTAGTCATTGTAATTTGTTAGTGTTTGCTTGTATTGTAAAATATGAAAAACCTAGTTGAAAGTTTACTGTGAAGTTTCATTGAAGATGTCATTAATTGCTATGTGTTGTATGACGTTCTAATGGGACTGTTTTGATGACAAAAATGTATGTTTTTATGTGCATACAATTGTGTCGTGATTCAATGTTGAATTTAAGACTTAAACTTTTGCAGCTGTTGATCCAATGGCTGGCAATCGTAGTCAATACTATCAACTTGCTCCTGGTGTTGTTGTTGAAACTTTTAATATGCCTGGACAAGGGGATAGAGTACTTCCAGATGTTAACCGGGTGAGTCTATGCTCTCTTTGTGGCTGAGCTGTTCACTTTTCCGTCTCTTTTCTAATGTGTTCTTGTTTCTGTTCAGATTATATCTGCCGTGCTTGGTTCTATTGGACTTGCAAATCCTGGAAGTGGCAATGAAGGACTTAGTATGAGGGTAATTTTGATTTTAGATCTTAGACTAGTTGATTTTTTGATCAATTATTTAAGAATGTATCACATTTTTTTTTTATCAAAGGGGGGATGGGGGTGAAAAAATAACAACAAAGGCATGGACGATTGTAGATTGTTGGTACAAATATAATTTTGAGTATTCAAATAATACATACATTTTTGGATTTCATTGGATGAGGAAGGGAAAGGGAGAAGGGAGGTGAGTGAGCTTCCCTTTCAATTTTTTTGTTGTGAAAAGGATTTGATGAGACCTTCCTTTGCTCTTCTCGCCATTTGCTATCCAAATAAAGGAACATTCATTGTTCTTCCCCTTCCTTTGCCTCTATTTATTTCTATCCAATCGATTTCTTAGGGAAATACAAGTGAAAGTGTTTTTTATTTATAAAATGGAGGCCACCAACAAAGTATTTGTTGTGGGCTTGTAACTGTTTTCTTGATTACGGAAAGCAAGGGAAAGTCGATATTTAGAAGTAGAAACCTGGTTTGATGAATATTAGAATTTTATGTTTGTCTTTATTATCTTTTGTGTTAGGACTTAGGTTCATGTGCATTCTCCTTGTTTTTTAAATTGAGATTTTTTCATGCAGGATCATGTTAGTGACAGACCTGGAGAGTCTACTGCTATGGATGTTAGCACAGATGCAACCCATACACAACCTGAACAATCTGGGTTGACAAGTTCCAGTGACAGATCTAGGCTGCCCAACACTTTTGGAATTTCTACGGGTTTTTCTGTTGGGTCCCTACAGGCCCCGGTACTTATGTTAAATTTTCTGTTAACTGTGACCTAAATATGACAAGTGTTAAGATTGCATATATCTGTAACGCTGCTGCCTTTGAATAGTTTGACACTTTCTGGGTTCCATTTTTGTACTGTAACGTTCATTTGTATCTCCCAGACATTGCTAGTGGCAGGATTTTGTAACACCTTCGGTTCCGCCGGTTCTCAAGACGTATTTTAGGAAAAATAAGAAGGGCGGGGGAAATAAATAAAATGTATTAATAAAGTCTCGTGGGTTTTATTTTTAGAAATGCTTAGGTGGCATTGGGCGTTTATAATTGTAGCTCTTTGGCCTTTATGTTTTTAGGCTTAGGTGGCATCACTTTGTAGTATAAATAAGGCCATCTTGTAAATATTGAAGGTATCCAGAAATTGAATAAGAAAGGAAATAAGAAAGGAGTTCAACAAGCTCGAAATTGTGAGGGAGTTTGCAACGCACTCAAAGCTTTGTGTTCATTCGTGTGTTTCTCTTTGTGATTCTTTGTGTTTTAATTCTGTTTTTGTGTGAAGATAAGTCTTGGGGGTAGGGTGTGTTACAGATTTTTACTAATGTATTATTGTTTCCGATTCTGTTTCTTATAAACTTGCCATATTTAATGGGTATTGCAGGTGGTTCCTGATGCTCTTGCGACCTTATCACAGTATTTGAGTCATATGAGACAGGAATTTATAGACAATGGTTAGTTCCACATTTTATGTGATATCTTCTAATTGATATGAATCTTTTGTTGCTTGGCTAGCTCATAACGCACATTTTCCTAATTATTCAAACAGCAAGACCTAGTGGCACTGACAGTGGTGCTTCTCTTCGAGGGAATGAAGGTGGATCAAGTTCTGTGGCACAATCAGTGAGTGCACAGGAAGGGCTTCCTTGCCCGGCATCATTGGCAGGACTGTTATCTGCTACAAGAGAGATGCTCAATCAACAAGTAGAAGAGTGTTTGCTTGTATGTTCTTTAAAGCTAAATGGCAAGAAATCTCTTTGTCTAACATAGTGCGATGGTTCTCGGACCTTCTTGATTGTCTAATCTCAATCTTGTTGTTTTAAGCCTAGCAATGGTTTAATTATGATGGTGTGCCTTTTGTTTTTTGAGCATGAGAATTATTTGGAGACTCCTTTAATTCGGGCTGTTTTTCTGAGATTTTCTTGTTCCAAATGTGTTTGAATTGATTTCAGCAACTTGAAAGGCAGCTGGAGAATCAGGAGAATATGACAGATCCAGCAGCGAGGGTTACTGCTCAATCTGGTGCATTGAGAAATGGGATTCTTTTGCAGAACCTTGGTGCATATTTTCTCGAGATTGGTCGTACAGTCACAACACTGAGACTTGGCAGATCACCTGTGAGTCAAATTCTCTCACCTTGTTCATATTTTACATTTTTTTTGCAATTATTGATTACTTTCCTATTATTTATATTTCTTTACAGTCTGAAGCTGTAGTCAACGCTGGCCCTGCAGTTTTTATTTCTTCTTCTGGGCCTAATCCACTTATGGTTCAGGTACTTCTTGGATCACCTAGTGAGTTCTGTACACTTTCTTTTAACGTTTTACTGATTGAAGAAACTTTTTACAGCCTCTTCCATTCCAGCCTGGAGCCAGTTTCAGTACCCCTCTTTCAGGAGCAACGCAATCTAGCTCTGGTATGATGAATGCTATTGGTGGTGGTTTTGTTCCAAGACGTATAGATATACAAATACGAAGAGGTTTGCCATATTGCTTGTATTTGTTTGTTTTCTATTGAATACACCTTTCGGTGCAGCAGTGCTTCGTCAATCAGAATTACTGATTAATTTTTTGCAGTCGGCTCATCTACTCTTCAAACAGAACCTTTTGGATCTCGGCAATCTACAGGTCAAAGCGATCGGACTACCAATGTTAGTGGAGAAGCGTTGTCTAACCAATCATCTACTGGGATATCTACTGCTCCATCTTCAAATAATGGTCCAGCTGTTCGTATATTACCTTTCAGGACAATGATGGCTTCTGTTCCTGACCTAAACCGTTCACCGCAACACTCATCTGATGGTTCTGGTCTAGTATATCCTTATTTTGGAACAGGCATGGCCTATGTGAGTAGTAGCGCAGGAAATCAACCTTCTGATGTACGTAACTCTAGTGGCAGTCTGAACCAGCTACACAACAGTACTATATCTGCAGATCCTGCTGGAAACGGTAATCCGAAAAGTACTCGACTTTCTTATAGTTTATTTATTCATGCGCTCTGCTAGCTGAATTCTGCATACTGCAGGATGTTATTGCTATTCTTGGTGGGGTTGTATTAAACTATAAATTCGCAAGATATCTGTCTATTTCATATTTTAATTTTTGAGGTGGCCTTTAGGTTGGATTTAATAAGGAAGATTGTCCTGACAATTTGAGAAACAAATTAAGTCGAATATTTATGATGATGATACTGAAATGCTAGAAATTTAAACCAGAAACTAGTTCTGTCTATGACACTTTACGTAGCAGTTGTGAGCTAGAGTTTTGAGCACTGTGTATGACAAATGGATTTGATCCCATTGCAAATAATGAAACTTGTCCTACATTGATTACCTAGGCAACTAATTAGGGGTTTATAGATTAAATTGGCTCTCTCGCCTTATTGGTTATTGTGATGAGCTCTCCCATTTGGTGTATAACAGTGCGTGCTAGCCTTGGTTGAACGAGCTGCACTCATAGGGACGTGTCCAACCTAGTTGTAACAAACGAGGACATTTGGCCCTAGTCTTTTGGGATGAGATTTCCCATATGGTCTATAATAGTGATGGAGATGAGAGGATTCTGTATCCGATTATCCATGAGGGGCTGTGGGATTGCAAGTTAGGCTACAAGTAGATTGTAAAATGTAACGATGGTGAAATAAGAAACCTGATAGGAGCTAAATCCTGTATCACAATTAGTTACACTTTATCACCTGCAGAATCTTAAATTCAGGTTTGGTTTGGCATTTTATGCCTTGGTTGCACCGTGGCAGTGACCTTGAGTTTATTTGCTGAGATGGAGGGTTCTATGAGTCTATGACCTTGTGTCCATGTACGAGGCAAATTTGTAATGCAAGTTGTAAGACCGACTTTTTCCACTTTTAATTATGATTTGTTTGCTTTCTACCTCTTGACATGATGTGAAAGGATTGAGAAACTAAGAAATAAGAATTTTGTTAAAGGCTGCTTCTTTTTGTACTTTGTAGGTTTTCTGATGTATTAAATATTTAAATTAGCCTACACCTGTTTCAAACAATAGGTCACATATGACATTGGCGCTGAAAACTTTTTTATTTGACCATTGTTTCCTTTCACTAAAGATTTGTTTTCATCAGCTTTCAAAAGTATTTTTAAAGGTACAACGGTATAAGTGAAGTACTTGCCAGACATTTCATTAGTTTTTGTTTTACTACAGTATCTCTTTCGTTTTGTTATGTGGTTTACACTTATATATGAAACAAACATTTCAAAGTTGAAATTTTTTGAGTAGTGAAATTGGATGTTTCTCAACATGACGATATTAAGGGTGTGAGTTTTTATTGTGTAGCTTATTTCAGGTGTTTATTAGGTAGTAGCTGTGTTGTCAAATATTTGTTTCATGGATCACTTGATAAGGAATCTGTTTTTCTTTCTTTCTGAGATTCAGTGTGCTACCCTCCCTTTTTTCTGAGTTTGGCTCGTGTGTTCTGTTTGAGTATATTGGTTGGGTGGTCAACCGCATATTTGGCATCATAGCAAAGCTTCTCTTGCTCAAGTTTCAGTGTGCTAATCTTCCGTTTTTTCAATTTGACACTTTTGTTCGGGATGAGTCTATTCGTTGAGTGGTCACTTGCATTTTGGCATCTTAGCAAAGCTTCTCCTGCTTGAGAATTTTTGGTATGTCAAGTGGATGATTTCTTATTGTCTTTGATCACCATGTTCTTGTAATTTGTGAGTTGATATGTATGGGCGATATCATTTTAAACCTCTTAATGTAATCTGATTCTTCTGATCATTCTACTTAAACCTTATTAGTCTGTTTTCCCTCTTTCATTTGTGACACATTCTGTCCGCAGCTGGCCTGATAATACACTTTCTACTTAGATGGCATGTCCATGCAGAAATGTATCATCTATATTTGCCTTTTGGATCACCTTCATCTTGCTACAAATACAGACTTTATTTTGTGATGATCTATAGAGTGATATAATGTAGGATCAGGTTTGCAGTATTGCTCCACCTGACTTGAAGCATCCAGGATGTTTGAAATTATATATGTAACTTATATTACAACTTAGTGACCTGGTTGCTGTTGGATTTTTCTTGGTTGCATGTTCAGTGTTTAATTACATATCTATTCAGTTTATTATGACTTGGAGGATTTTGTCTTCAATTATTGTAGTAATGTTTATTAGTTTATTCTGTGGTATGTTTTGAAGTGTATATGAGAAGTGGCCTATTTGTATTCTTGGAGCAGGTAGAGCTCATGTTTCCGGTCCTGGACAAAGGGAATCAATTACATCTCGCACCATTGATATCAACTTTTTGTCCGCGGGAGGCATTGAGAATGATCAGAATTCTGATGGGCAGATCCCTCCGGTTATTCTTCAATCCCTGAGAAGCCTCTTCCCTGGAGGTGAGTTCCAAGTAGAAAGTGTGAGCTCACAAGGTGCAGGCACCGGATCTGTTATGGAGCAAGAAAGGAGTAGCGATGTGACTGGACATGATGCTGAACCTAGGGCGACTGAGGAAGGATTGTTCTTGTCTAGGATACTTCAACAGATTATGCCTTTAATTGCAGAGAACTCTGGGACTGATGCTTCTCTGCTGGGAGATGGCCCCACTTCAACTCCAGTAAGCACTTCTATTGTGTTTTTATGACCCATTGGATAGGCAATACCATAGAAGTGCGAAAAGAGAAACGTCCCACTGTTACACGTTTTAGATTGATCGTACTGAAACCGTACGGATTCACAATCTGAACTGCCGCTGGCAATGTTTTCGCTTGCTGGAGTCATAGTCCTTCTCAATCACCCAAAGATGGTGTGATTTGAAGTGAAAAAGAAACTAAACACTAATTAATGTACTTAAGAAAATGAAGAGAATAAGAGAAATAGGAAAAAGAACTAACTGAAAATTTCATTTCCTTTTATTTTCCAACATTTTTCTTATGTTATTTTTACTCTTTCTTATTGAAATAGACTGACCTTTTATATGTGTCTTGGAATATGCTAGGTAGTCTTGAAAATGAATAAAGTTAACAATTAGTTTAGTTGTCTTCAGTCCATTTTAAACTCACTTGAGTATTTAATTGTTACATCAGTTATGTCTTCTATTCTGTTCTTAATTTCTTGAGTATGTATCTTTCTTTTAATAAGATGTTACTTGTTTTTTTCTTTTCCCTTCTATTCCTCTATTTTTTTTAATCATTTGAATTTTTTAATCTTAAAAATTTTTATTTTTCTTATCTTTTTCTTCTTTTGTAATTCCTCTTTTTTATTTCATAATTTTCGTTTAGTCTTTTCATTCCTTTTATTTTTTTAGTAGTAAATTAGTGTGTCTTTTCCTACGTTTCTTTTCTCGAGTCGTATAGAATTATGGCAACATTGGGCAATATTGTTTATGTCCATGGACCGTTGTATAATACATGTGCATATGACAAAATAAAAAAAGAAACATATAGTGGGAATAAATAAAGCATATTATGGACATTTCTGTAAGAGTTTTCGTGCTTAACCTCCTTTTGCGTTTTTATATTAACATGAACATGTTACAGGCTGCGGACAATGAAGTTGGGACTTCGAGGCAAAATGATGATGCTGATCTTGGACCGAATCCTAAGCGCCAAAAGGTGATCGTATAATACATAATTTTGAAATCTAGTTTGTTTTTTTAATTGCTTCGAAGGACTTTTTTGCTTTATATATGATCAATGGACACTGAACGAAGATTGCAAAATTTCAGTTGTCTCCGTAGAAAATTAGCCTGTAGTTTTTTGTGATCTGCTTTATAAGTATATATGTTGTTTGGAAGATACTTCATTCAATTTTGTTAACAAGTAGTTACTTCTGGTGCTAAAATTTCCCTGAAGGTATCCTACATAGCATAACCTCAACTGAATTATTGCTAAAATTTTGTTAACAAGTAGTAACTTTGTAATTTTGAATTATTGGTGCTAAAATTTCCTTATTTTACATAGGAAGGGGAGGGATTATCAGCTTGTTTGGACATATTTTGCTTGTATTGCTAGAGTAATCCAAATCATTTGGGAAAATCATGCTCCCTTGATCCCGATCCCAATCCTGATTACGATGTCATTTCTGATCATGGGAGCTAATTTTTATAGGGGAATTGTAAATTTCATCTCAGCTACTCTATTGTAGAAAGTGTATGCTGGGTTCTCGATCTGTAATTTATCTTTTGTGATTCTAAATTTCGGAGAGGAGTACACATGTGCGATACACCTTCATGCCTTCTTTTCTAGCATGCTGTATGAACTGACACGCTGACAATGAACTTATATTTCTTGATGCAGAAGGAATAACCCGCTACATGGATAAGTTTGGCGATGTCGTAGTTCTCAAAAAACAAAAAAAAAGGTTTGGCAATGTCGTAAGATGCATAGATAGAGCAGAGTGAATTACCTGAATCACTTTCAAGTTTATTGAAGATATAGTCTTGTTCGGTGGGAACAGCACAAATTTGCTAGGTTATGCTGGTGATATTTTTGGTACTTGCCTTTAAACAATTTAGGCATCAAAAGAGAGGTTTTATTTTTTCTATATCTTCATATTAAAATGTCTCCTCGGAGCTCTCTGTACATTCAATGCACATATGTTACAAATATAAATCATTCACCCCTTATCTTCGTTTGAGGCTATTCAATACAATTTTACAAGGGTAGAGTTGTGTACACCCGATCCCCAAAATCTCGTCTAGGCGGGAGCTATTTAGTGGAGTTGGGGGCAATGGGATTGTTGTATCATCAATGAATGTTTCAATGGTTGATACTTGAGCAAATTTCTGTACTTGTATATTTCTAATCTCTGGTCCCGAGAGATTTTAATTTTGACATGCTGTATAGAATTTTGATCTTTTTGCATTCAGTTAGCTATGTTTTCTTCTAGTTCCTGTTCAAGTAGTTGATTTTATGTAATGGTATACCTCAATTTTGTACAAATCATTATCTAAAATAGCAATTTCTTGAATATTTACTATTTGAAATAAATTTTGATAATTATATGTTCAAATAAAAAAATCAATTAAAAGGAAAAAAATCAAATACTTTGTCATATAAATCCGTATCATGCATAAATTTAAGAAGTTACTAATACATTTTCAGTAATATTTTTCATCTCATTGATCTTGTGGAACACTGAATTGCAAAGTATTCTAAGCATAATTAAAAAAACCAGGTACTCTCTTGAGAGACTGTCTTTTGTAAAGACGATTTTCAAAAGTCCAGTCCAAATTTATATTTAAAATTGTAACAATATATATTTAGAATTAGACTGGGCTTTTGAGATACGTCTTTTCAAAAACACAAAATCTCACAAGAGACGGTCTATAGGATAGACCATAAAATTGGGCCAGCCCATTTCCCTTAACTGATTTTTTTTATTATCATATCAATTATATTATGTTATAATCCTAAATGTAAGGTATTATAACCTCGAATATACTATTCTATAACCCCAAATATAAGTTATTATAACCCCAAATAATTTATTATAACCCCAAATATACTACGATATATTTTGGGCTGGGCTTCATAATTTCCGTCTATAGAATAGACCGTTTCCCATGAGACTTACTATTCCAAAAAAGGTCTAAAGTGAGAATTTGTGTTAAAAAATAAATATAAAATAATAAAACATATTGCTTTCATTTTAATTAAATGTTTATCTAGTTCAGCACTAATTTTAAGAAATAGGGAGAGATTAAAAGAAAGAGTAATTAAGAGAAAAAGTGATGATTTAATGGTATTTGCGTAAACAGTTAAATTTTATGAGGGTATTCGTAAGGAAAAAATGTTACTATCAAATAAGAAAATAAAATATTTAAATATTTGAGGTGGATATAAAAAAAATGTATTTTAACAGCTCAATTTTTATAAAAATAGTGAAAAATGATGGCGTCTAGTTCCACCTACAATGGCTTCTTTCTATGCATAATGCATTTGACACAATCCCTCTCTTTAATCAACCACTTTGTTTTACCTCAAATTGTTTTTGAAAGAAAAGGATGGCGAAGCCTCAGATAAAATCAAATTAGAGTATAAAGTGTTCTTAAGCCAAATCGGACCATCATTCTCCCAAACCTCTTGTCATAGGCCACATGCGACCCTGTTAGCTAACGTATGGGCAACCCCATTACAATCACAAAAGCAAAACTTGAAAGAAAAAAAAATAAAGGCATGACAAAAAGACAAACAATTATCAACAATAGTTCAGACATGGAAACACCGACTAACAATGCCATTTAAAGCATCAAACAATACTACAAATAATAATGCAGAAAATAAACTACAAATACAAGATGATGTTTGTAGTGTCTCCTTAATTTGTGTATGGCAATGAACTTCTTACTTTAATGAACCATGAAATGAACAACAATGTAAAGAAGATTAGTTTACAACGGTAAAGTCGCTCGAAAATATTGATATAGATTGAATGCGACTACAAGCTTATCTGTTGTGATATTTTCCCCATAAAGGTACTTGGGTTATGAGAATGAAAATTCACAATGAGATACAATTAATCACTCCAACCGATCAGTACAAACAGGTTTAACTAAATGATTATGTGTTTATGTAGACAATAAAATTAGAACACTATAAGAGTTTATAAGACTCTTTTATGTTTCAAGAGAATGAAAGAAAAATGAAATCAGAAAGTGTGTTCAAAACTATATGTTTGATCACCACGTACCCACTCTATATATAGAGTTAAGTAGCAAGGATTTATCCAAATCAACTTACTTATTATATCTTATGGTTATCAGATGATAATCAAGTGAAACATTCATACTCTCTCCGATTCAATTTACTTGTCCTATTTTCTTATTGGGTAAATTCACCCTTCTTGTCCTAGTCACTGATTTTTTTACTTAAATACCCTTTGTTCACACAAGTAATGACCAAAATACTCCCACTTACTCTATTTAAACTACCCCAACTAACACCTTAACAATTAATTTAATCAATTAAAATACCCCAACTGCTCACTTTTAGGTGATCCCCCCACTACCCTTAATTTGCGTGTCCAGCCCAAAGGAGACAAGTAAATTGAAATGGAGGGAGTACATAACAACACAACACTCCATGAAACGAAGTTTGGATTCATGAATAGATGCACTGTTCTGAAATGCTCGAACGAGCATCTGCAAAAACACATTCCAGAGACTTTCTGATGCGAAACATTTCAAAGTGCTCAAACGAGCAACATGGTGCTGGAACAAGCATATGGTCAAGCACCATGAATTTTGCTTTTGTTGTTCCGTTTTTGCTTACTCTTGTCTTAAGCCTTTTATGTCCCTGCAGATTGAATCAACACCTAGTACAACAAACTTAACAGATAATCGTGCTATAATGATATCCATATGGATTTGAATCATATAGCACCTAGGGCTGACCAAAACTTGGACTAATCCGTAAACTAAACCGGACGAAACCGTAATATAAATGTTTGGTCTAGTCTACGGTCTAAATGGTCTGATTCGATTTTTTTCAAAACAAATTACGGTTTTCGATCCGGTCTAGGTTTTAAAATTTTTAGACAAGACCAAACCGAAAACCGTAATATATTCAGTTCTTGTGGAAACGGTAAACCATACACCATTAAACCGTAATTATATAACATAAAACCTGGCAGGTCCAGGCCCAATTTAAATTAATACTTCATTACACAGCCCATAAGACCATAAGGTTGAATATGAAGTATAATATCAAGTCTTTTAGTTGAGACGTAATCTTTGTTTTTCAACTTTCGATAAGGTGCCATCAACACTAAGGTTCTCACTCTACTTCTTTATCTTCTACCTTTGTCCCTTATTATTTTTTTTCATCAACTTTCTCAAGTGCTAATATTCAAGGCGGAATCAAGAATCTTGTAAGGTAAGTATTCTACTCTATTTTAAAGGATTTTTTTTGTTTTTATTTATTGTTTTTTGAATTATTGTTTATTTTTCTTATGATTGATTTTTTTGTGTTGCTTGATTATTTTATGATTGATTTGTTTGCGTTTGGTTCAATTCTGTTGTCGATTTTTAGTAGGTAGTTCATTGTTCGTTGCTTTTACGATTTTTTTTTTGATTTATTTTTTTGATTTTGTTAATTTGTTTTTTAGGGTTTGTGTATTAAGTTTTAAGAGTTTTTTTTTTTGAATTTTTCCTGAATTTTAGGGTTTTTCAAATTTCGCCTCATTTGTTATTGTTTGTGTACTGGTTCTTTTTAGGGTTTTTATGTACTTTTTTTTTTTTTTTTAAGATTTTTCGAATTTTGCCCAAATTTTAGGGTTTTTTTTTTTTAATTTTGCCTAAATTTTAGGGTTTTTTTTAAATGCTGCCTAATTTTTTATCATGTAAATAGCTCATAATCGTATGTACCGGTTTTTATGTTGGAAAGTTCTAGAAGGTTGATAACAAAGTTTATATCTAAATAAATTAATTTGCTTGTTTATGTTTGATAACTGTAGATGTCAATGGATGCACCATCCATAATTTGTGATGAAAATAAAGTGAATGTTAACGGTAATGAAGCTTGTGAAACCAAGATTCAACATATGGGATTACTTCACCAAATTTAAGTTAAAAAGTGCATTAAAATGGAAAAATCCTAGTCGAGACCAGACCAGACCGTTCTAGAAGGGCCTGGTCCGGTCCAGTTCGATCTGGTCTGAAAAATTTTCAAACTGAAATTTCTAGTCTGGTCTGATTTTTGTGCTGAATCAGACTGGACCGGACCGTGTGCATCCTTTGTAGCACCTTTGACCATTTGAAGATTAAGTACACATAGAACAAATAAGACAATGTCAAGTATGTGACTAGGGCTGAACAAATTTTGGTCTAAACCATAAACCAAACCGGACCAAATCGGAATTTTAGTATTTGGTCTGGTCTACGGTTTAAATGGTCTAGTCTGGTTTTTTTTTTCAAATTAAATTACGATTTACGGTCCGGTCTCGGTTTTAAAATTTTCAGACCAGACCGGACCGCAAACCGTACTTTGGTCAAAAATCATAATTTTGTTTTTAAAAAATTAAGTTGCCACTTAGATTTTTTAAGATGTAGATATTTTTATATAGGAATATATACTTGAATAATGTTGATATTACAACTAATTACAAATTATTATATTTATTAATTGTATATTTGCATAAATACATGTATTAATTTGGACAAAAGAACAAAATAAAAATCCGTAGACCAGATCAGACCGAACCGTTGTAAAACGGTCTGGTCCGGTCTGGTGATTTAAACGGTCCGGTCTGGTCTGAAGAATTTCCAGACCGGAATTTCCGGTTTGGTCTGATTTTAGTGTCAGACCAGACCAAACAGGACCGTGTTCACCCCTATATGTGACACATTATATACTAATTTTAGTCCTTTTAGTTCTCTCTCTATGAAGGTTTCTCTAACCCTGTGTTAGTTTGTCGTCTTCTTCGTGAAGTATTTTCGGTTTCTCTTTTCTTTTTCTTCCTTTCTCTTTTCTTTCTTTCTTCTGTTTGGGTTCTTGCAGTGTCTTGTGGTATGGAGAACCCTCTGTTGGTGGATGAGGAAATCTTTTCCTCGTACGTTCTAGGGACTAAAAAGACGGCGGATCCAAGAGTTTCAAACGACATGGGGGGTTTGTAATGGTGATGGTGAGTAGACAATATCTGATGGGGAAGATGAGTGTGTTGTATGGTCGGATTAGGGGAATGAGGATGACGATAAAATAATCGACAAACGGCTTGTGGGCAGGGGCGGATCTATGTGCCCTCATGTGCCCGCACGTGAGGGCACTGGATTAAAAAAAAATTAACAAATATACAGCCACTGAGATTCGAACATTGGCCTTGGCTGATTCAAGTACTGGTTGATACCATCCATGCTCCCTACCTCTTTGCGATTTTTAAGACTATAAAATATAATATATCTAATTAAGATCTGTGATCAAAAAGCCCATTCATGACACTTACAATTTCCAATGCCACTTAAAAACCTTATTAATTCTTTTAAACATAACCCACGACGCCTATCTTCGATTCTCCAACATTAATTCCGGCCAGCCACCTGGCAGTTGCTTGCCTCCTACCACAGCACCTTCCGGCAGCCGCCTGCCTCCAACCTCCTGCCGCCTACCGCATCCCCTCCGTAGAAAAGGTAACTTTTTTAATAAATTGTAATTTAAAATATAATCAAGAGTTTTATAAATATTTATTATTTTAATTTTAATCATGCTTTTGCTTAATTTATTATTATTATTATTATTATTATTATTATTATTTTATTTTTTTTTTTTTGGCAAAGTAAATTTATAAAATGCCAGGAAAAAATAGCCGAGGCTTACAAACGGTCCAAGAGACTAAGTAGCAAACCCAAACTTAGCTTCTAAGGGATAGACCCCTTGTCATTCGCTAGAGAGGGAGAACTACTTCAAAAAAAACAAAAAGGAAGATAAGTTCCTAATGTCCAAGGATACTAAGACATGAGATAGCATTTACAAATGGCCTAGGATAGACTAAGCAAAAACAGTATAATGTTCGAATCAGAACATGTACATAGGCAGCAAGAATTTTCCTACAAAAATGTAATCTGGGAGGCCAAATATTCTAAGTATTTTGTTATCTTCCTGTGTTACCGCGCCACTAGAAGAAAACCGTAAAGATGCCACGACCAGAGATGTGGCATCATGAGCATTGTTACAAAATTTCCATATATTTCTGGTGCACCGCCGTCATGGAAGGAATTTAATTCAGACCCTGTTTTGGTCCTGAAAGGAAAGGAGAGCAAAAATATTCTATGTTTCTTAAAGCCATATGGGAGAGTTGACTCCGCAGAAAGAGACATACGTTTTTGCGGAATCATGTATCTTTTGAACAAAACCGTTACTATCATGACCCACGGCACCGTGTCCATAGTACAAATCTCATTCGGACCCTATTTTTTACTCTGGATGAGTACCAATATTTTTTCTACCTAATGTGACAACAATGCCGCCATGGATGATCTTTTGTAAAGATTCTTGCAACGGTGGTCTGATGTTTGAGCTAAAGATTTTTGTTATATTATCACGGTACCACGGTGCCACGGCTAAATGGTGCCCCGGCTATTTTTAATAACTTTTTGCTGACTACTCTTCCTCTTAAGAGTCCAAGGTTCCGCATAAAGAAAGATGCTATGATTTAATCCAATTCTCACATTATCCTTCATGCGTGGGGCTAAATGTCAAGGTAATGTTTAATTATGTTAGATCAGCCAACATTATGAAAGTCGTGAAGTCAAACCTTGACCTCATTTGTTGACTTTGACTCATAGTCAATTTACTTTTCCCAACTTTCATCTATATAACAACCCCATAACTTCCAAGTAACCATCCACTCCCTGTAATAACTTCCCACTTCCTGAGGTAATCGACTTCAACCTCCCACCTTCATCCAACTTTTACCAACTTTCATCTTCATAACCATCTCATAACTTCAAAGTAACCACCCACTTCCTACAATAACTTTCTACTTCCTGGGGTAACCGAGTCCAACCTTCCACCTTCATCCAACTTAGGAATAACCACCATTTGATGGTTAGGCTAACGTGTTATGGTGCAGGATTTCGGGCCACCTGAAGATGCTTCGCTTCAATTGCTTTCGCCGTTGTACCACTTCCGTTCCAGGTACCTCACGTGCCTTTCACACTTCTTTGTTTCACAACCGAAACAAGTTGTACCAATTTTGAGTGTAAACATTCTCATCTTGTCCTATACTAATTTTAATGCTAAGGGTGATTACAAGATAAATAATGTTTCAATGTGATTTTTTTTGTTTTTTCTAAAGTGTAGTTTATCCAATGTCTGTAATTTTTTTAAAATTCTGAAATATTAAAAAATATGTACAGGTTTTTTACTATAGTTTTCCAAAAAGTGGAATTTATTGATTTAGTGCATTTTAATTAAATGTTAGTAAATATGTCACAAAAAATTAAATTTATTGTAGTGATGCTAACAATGTCAATATATATATAAGGAGCGCTCCTATCTATCTATAAAAACTACTAATGAAGAAACAAGACTGACACGTGTCAGCCTCTCATTGAAAATTTTTCCGCCTATTTTTTATGCTCATGGTAGGTGAATTTGCACTAAAAATCATTTCCTAATATATAATTTAATTTAACGTGCAGAAGAAGATTCAATATAGTAAGAAAAATTATTTTCAAATTATTTAACTTGGTAAAAGAGAATAATTTCATGATATAGCAAAAAGAAACGTACTAAATTTGTAAATCAGTATTATTTATCAATATGATTTTCAAAATAAAAGAGAATAATATCTTGATATACCAAAATTATTTTTTAATATTATTTACTAGTTGTAGAATAATTATATATTCATAATTATACTGACATACAAATACATGTCATTGCTACTTTTCTACTTCATATTCCTATTTGCTTTAAAAAATAATTTTACTATTAAATGGGTAATTTCACCTGTAAATATATTTTTATAAAACAAAATTGTAAGAATGGTAATATGTTTTTCAAGATTTTTAAAATAAGACCAAATTTTTAATATTTTTGACTCTTTTTAAAAACAATTCAAAAAATCATTCAGTTATTCAAAAAAATATTAAGCTATATATCAAAAACAATAATTCATTTGAATTTATTTATAAATTAAATTGAATTTATTCATGAAAATGTAATTAAAAAAACTAAATATAGGATCTCATTTGACTATATTTTAGCTAAATAAGGTGAAAGATTGACCTATTGTTGTATTTTCCTAAATTCATGTGATCATGTCATTGATACCTGCCTATTTGATTTTATTCGTATTTGCTTAAAAAATATAGTTTTATCTAATAAATCGGTAAATTCATCTATAAACAAGTTTATTTAAAAATATTATACGAATGGTTCTAATTTTCTTTAAAATGAGACCAAATTTATAATATACAATTTATGGGTATGAGACGCCGTCGAGCCTCCTTCCCCAGACCCTGACCATAGATATATCTGTGAGCGGGAATACTGGGTATGATGATGATAATGATGACAATTTTTGACCCTGATTAAGAAATTTCAAAAATCATTCAATTAATCAAAAAAAAAAATAAGCTTCATTATAAAAAAATTCTATTAATTTATTAAAAACTTTAATGTAAATTAATTTATTCATAAAAATATAGTTAAAAATATAAATTTAAGATCTCATTTGACTAAATTTTACCTAAAAGAGGTCAAAAAGTAATTTGTTGGCCTTTGAACAAACAATCGACAGAGTTAAAGTGACTTAGTTATTTGAAAACTAGGATATATATATATATATATATATATATATATATATATATATATATATATATATATATATATATATATATATATATATATATATATATATATATATATATATATATATATATATTCCGGGTATGAAACGAGAAAGTATGCAAGGCACGTGGGATACTTGAAGTAGAAGTTGTATGGTGGTCAAACGTCGGTCAAGTTGTGAAGCGACACCTTCTGAAAGCAGCACGCTTGTCCTACACAACAACAAGTTAGCCTAGCCCGGGGGGTTTTCCCGGAAACCCTCTCCGACGCTCAAGTCAGATAGTGGAATAAGGGAAATAGGAGTGAATAACAATTAGAAATGAGTAGATAAGGATGTTTAGTGTGGCTGTTTATCACCTGGAAAGTATGACTACGGGAAGTAATGGTTGGTAATGGTAGTGAGTATAGATTTTGGCAGAGTTTCGGTATGATAATAAGGCTTAGGCCCTCGAAATCACCCAACGTGACTCTTTTATAACCATTGGGTGGCGGTTACCCAATGGTGGTTACTTCTGCAGGAGAAGTGGGAGACATGGGAGTTGAGAGTCCCTGAATCTGATAACCGCAACGGTTATCTGGAGGATAAGGGTAGTTGTGGGGTAACTGCTTGGCGGTTATCCTTGCTGGAAGGGAGGAAGTCTGATTTTGACTGGAGCTGATTAAGGTTTAGTCAAAGGTAGACCAAACTTCTTGACTTAGTCAACGAAGCTAAACCTTATCCATAACATTTAGCCCCACGCATGAAGGATGATGTAAGGATGAGAATCAGATGTAACTTCTTGCTTTATGCGGAAGAATTCCTAAAATTTTGAAGTTTGCCGTGGTACTGTTGGACCGTGGTATCGTGGGTTGATGTCGCTTTCTTTTGAATTCTAGCCCCCGGATCGTAGAGGTCTAGATCTTTCCCTGAGATAATTTTAATGAAGCCTTTGCATAAGGGTCCGAATGAATTTTGAACTGTACCCGCGGTGCCACGGTATTTTATTACGCAAGCCGCATCATCATATGGGGGCAGAGTAAGAATACTTAAAAAAATTTTCATTTCATGAGGGATCCAAAAACAGGGTCCGAATGAAATTTAGGCTGTTGCTGCGGTGATACGGATGTAGTTTGGAGATACATTGAATATTTTTCACCCATTTTCATTTTGGGACCAAAAACAGGGTCCGAATGAAAATCCTCCTTGTACGACGATACGCCGATGAAAGAATGAAAGTACTTAGAGAAATTTGGCATGATATCCCTTTGAGGACCAAAAACAGGGTCCGAATGAAATTTCTTCTATGCCCACGGTGCCGCGGATGATATAATGATTTACTTAGAATATTTTCGTTCCCTATCCTGTTTGGTTCAAAAACAGGGTCCGAATGAAAATCGTTCTTGTACCACGGACAAATATCTCATACTTAGAATGTTTTAGTCCCAAGACCATCATTGGGCTCAAAACAGGGTCCGAATGAAATTCCTTCTTCAGCCACGGACAAGTATCTCATACTCAGAATGTTTTAGCCCCAAGACCATCCTTGGGCTCAAAACAGGGTCCGAATGAAATTCCTTCTTCAGCCACGGACAAGTATCTCATACTTTGAATGTTTTATCCCCAAGACCATCCTTGGGCTCAAAACAGGGTCCGAATGAAATTCCTTCATGTGCCACGGAATTCTATTCCATACTTAGAATATTTTAGCCCCAAGACTATCCTTGGGCTAAAAACAGGGTCCGAATGAAATTTCTTCATGAGCCACGGACAAGTATCTCATACTTAGAATGTTTTAGCCCCAAGACCATCCTTAGGCTCAAAACAGGGTTCGAATGAAATTCCTTCATGTGCCACGAAATTCTATTCCATACTTAGAATATTTTAGCCCCAAGACTATCCTTGGGCAAAAAACAGGGTCCGAATGAAATTCTTTCATGTAAGGCGGACCTCGCTCAAGTGTCTTTTCACTTGTTTTTCCGGGGTAAACTTCTTACATGAATAGTGTCTTGGTAGTTGGGCATTTATTGATCCTATAAATGGTGGTAGGTGAGTCAAACTTGAGTTACGTGTTTGACTTGAATTCTCACAAATCATCTTAGAGAGAGAAAGCTAGAGAGAGACGCTCTGACATTCAGCAATTTCTTCGATTTTCTGACAGATTTCAAGAACACAAACAAGGTATTCCTCAAATTTCCTCAAAATTTTCGATTAAATGTTGATTTTTGATTGATTTTTGTTTGAAGATCTTCATTTTTTCTTATGATCTTCAACCTGTTCTTGATGTTCATGCATATATTCATGAATATCTTCAATGTGTTCTTGGTGATGTTCAATGTGTTCTTGATCTGATTGAATTTCATAAATCATCAATCCTTATATGCATACACTCATAATCTCTTCACATAAAATTTGTAAAACTTATTTATTTTTCCCAGAGTATGGATGATAACTTGATAGACACCAATGTGACCGTGACCTCGGAACACCGGGAGACCCCTGTAGACAATAATGTAGAGGAAGAAGAGTCAAGTTGGAACTCTGTTTTCATTGGACGGTGTATACCCCGGTCAGAAGTGATAGTGAATCTTCTGTACATCCTTTTTATCCGCCGGAAATAAAGTATCCTGCTCCATGGGAAGTAGATGTAGCTTTCCCTCCCCATTATATAACAAAAATAAACCCTGAACTGGACGGATTCATGATTGTAGATACTAAAATGGAGTAAGACAAAGATTCGTCTGGGCGGAAAAGCGGTGCCTTGAAGCCACTTCCCTTTTACATCAAGCATGGTGGGCCCTTAAATTATTTTATTGATTCAAAGACCCGGAACAAGTTGGATAGTTCCCGGGAAGAGCTGGCGGAAGAATGGGGCCTTACAGACACAATAGCTTGATGGGCAAGTTTAACCTTATGGCGATGACGCACAATCTGGCCAAGAGGGTAGCAGAACCCACTCCTCTTCCGTCTCCGCCTAAGGTAATTTCGTCTCTTTGAGCTTACTTAGATTTGGTTGGTTTGTTGTCTAACACAATCGTTTTCCGCAGAACGGCAGCACCAAGATGACTGGTGTTGACAAGGCGCCTACTGAGGCGGAGGCGCGGTCCCTCTTGGAAAAGAGGAAGCAAGCCCCGGTTCCGTCTCACATGGAACGGGGCGAACCTGCTCCCAAGAGGAAGAAGACCACAGCCAAAAGAAAGGCCCAGTCTTCACCAACTGTGGAGCAGAGGAAAAAAAAGAAAGAAGAGCCCATGAAACCGGCAGTACCTGAAGAGCCGGTGAAGGTCGAAGATGACAGTTCGACCCAAGGGTCGAATACTGTCTATAGTGCTGTGCCTCTTGCTGAACAGGGGTCGGCCCAAGCTGAAGAAGGGGGCGGTTCTGTCCGTCCTAAGGCGAAGTTTACCCCTCAAGAGAAGGGTAAAAATATCGCTGAGGGGTCGGGCGGTGAACCGCCCTGTTTCTACGAAAATCTATACCAGCGTCGCATTCGTCCACACCCGGATGATGTGACTTTCATCGAGTTAGATCGTCCAGATCTGACAGCCCGTCTTAACCGAGCTACCAGAAATCTGGTCAGCGAAAGGGATATACAATATCTGACCTCCCTTTCCTCGGTTGAGCGGGCTGAACAAGCCCGTGCTTCCGCTGCTGATGTAAGTAAACCATCACTTGTTTTAGAATTAAACATCCTTCAATTTGTAACTTAACTCGTTTGATATTTCACAGGCTCTGCTCCGAATGGAAGTGGAGTTGGTAGTGCAGCGGACATTGGTGGAAGAGAATGACCGGTTAGCCGCCAAAGCTAAAGCTCAAGATGCTGAAATTGAGCAGCTGAGGCAGGATCTAGCCGGTCTCCCGGGACTGAAGGAGAAGTTGGCCAAGTGCGATGAACTGAAGGAGCGCTTGGCCCAAGCTGAGAAGTGGAGGAGCCGGATCAGGGAAAACCTGGACGTCGCCGGCCAGTCGCTCGAGCAGGCATCCGGGCTATCTACCAAAATTCATCAGGAGGTGGCCCGGATGTTGGAAGAACATGACAGACTTGTCTCAGAAAATGAGCAAGTTATCAAAACTGTGATGGGTGACATGGACCGCTTCGAAAGGGTCCTTGATGCGGCTAAGGTGTACAAGCTGCGGTCTGAGCGAATGTCTTACATAGCCCGGCGTTGGTTAGACTCTCCAGAGGTGGTTCCGTTGTTAAATGAGCTTTCTGTTGAAATGATGACTACCGGGGCACTGATTGAAGCGGAGAAGTTCAAACTGGCGGCATAGAAGATGGGTATCGACGTCAACAAGTTATGTGTGTGATAGCCAATTTTTAGTGCGTCGTAAACACTAAGAACCTAAGCTAATCAAACACATGTATATAACACCCTAGTTACAACTATAACGTGTATAGAGATAAGTTGGGGATCGAACCACAAGGAACAAGGGTAAGAAAGATTAAGTGCTAGGTGTAGAGGGAAAGAGTGTGTGTATGTAGGTGGGTGTTTTAAACTAAACTAAGGAAAGCGATAAACAAGATTAAGATAACGATAGGAAACAAACGGGGCTGGTGAGGATTCACCCTAGGTCGATACTATGTTCTCATGCAAAGCTAAGTCAAGGGAGATCGAGCGTGGCTCAATCGAGACACTCTAGATGACATGGGGAAGTTGATGACCTATAGTCAATACGAACGACCCATAATCGCCCTATGTCTCACAAGGGAGTGGCAGGACAAGATATGTATCGAATATCAATCAATCAAACCACAACAACCTCAACCCTAATCTAGCATATGAACAACATTCACCAAACCTAGGGTTTCACCAAACCAAAACCCCTAAGAAATCTACTCTAGCATGTTTGAAGTGAAAACAACAAAGAACAAGAAAGAGAGCATGTATGTAAACATTAGGGCAAGAAATAAACTAGCAATAATGAAAGGCAAAGCAAGAAAACTAACTATCAACTATTCTAGAAAGCAATAACCAAAGTAAGAACAATAAATGAAGGCAATAGAACAAGATTCAAAGCAATAAATGAAGCATGAAAGAAGTAAGCATTAAATGACATGAATGAAAGGTAAACAAAAGCAATAAAGAGAAATAGAAAGATAAACTTACATAAACTAAGGTGCTTTAATGAAAGGAACTGAAATTACAAGACTTGAAATGTAGATGAAAGCATTAAAATCTAATTCTAGGGCAAAAAAATGTAAAGAAAGCATAAATGTGATGTTTAATAGAAGGAAGAGTTTCTCTCTATCAAAGCATAGGGTTTACAATGAAAATAAGAGCCTTTATATAGCCCAAGGGAAAGGGGAAAGAAGCCCTAAAAAGATCCTACGGAAATAAGCTTTCGAAACAAAACATAGCGCAGAGAACAGCCGAAATTCGCCCGAATGCCTTGTCAGATTCGGTCGAATCTGACCCATTCACCCGAATGGGGGTCGAATTCGGGTAAAACAGCAGCTTGAAAATTGACTTGAGCTGGGCACTTTATGGGTTCGGTCGAATGTCCGTACGGTTCGCCCGAAGCTAGGCATATTCGACCGAATGGGCTACATTCGGGTAAAACAGTGAGTTGCATAGCTTTGTTCTTGAGTGCATGGTCACATTCGACCGAATGGCCATGGGATTCGACCGAATGCATGTTGCTTGGCCACTTTGAAGCTTCAAACCATCATCAAACGAGCTCCGATCTTTGCGATATCTTCGGGGATGACCCGAAACACTTGTGAGAGCCTCGAAACGTATGCCTTTTCTTCGACCTTGATGTCTAAGCCTCGAACTCAACCCGAATCACCTCGAAATCTCCCGAAAACACCTAAAATGATCTCTAAACACCATAGAGACAAGAACAAGGTAAAATCGAGTGTATAGGGCATACAACCAATGTAAAACACCGAGATACGACACCAAAGTAGGGCTATAAATGTGCTCTAAATCGAGCACATCAACACCCCAAGCTTAACCTTTGCTAGTCCCTAGCAAAGAGACTAGGTAGGAACAACATGAAAGCACCGGGCATCCCAAAAACAAACAAACTACAAAACATAACAAAACTGAACTACGAAAGCAATAAAACCTAATACTCACTGTCGTAGGAACCACGCTCGCACTTAGCACGTACGATAAGCCCTTTAAACCTCAAGGTCTCCCAAAGAGGACGAGTAAGGTCTCGTGAGGGTTTTCAGAAGGAGACCCACAAATCCAAAGCAAACAAACATGGTGAGAGGAGTACAAAACAATACAAGCATGTGCATGGGCAAAACCCTTCCCTAGCCATAGGTGTGCAAGTACAATGGTCTCAATAGAGCGCAATACTAAAGAGAACGACCAATTCCACAAGCTTGAGATCACTAGGGCAAGCAACAACACTGGCTATGCCACCCACTACCTAAAGAGGTCACTAGTCTACACTCCCCGGGTAATTTCTCAAAAGATGTGAGAAATATGCAATTACGCTCATGTGTTTGATTATGGTTTGTGTTTCGCTCATAATCTTCCGACTAAAGATGAGTCGGGAATCAAACACCTAATAGGGGAAAATCATGGGGATTGTGTCATATCTAACTCCAGCACAAAACTAACTAATCGGACCAAGTCGAACAGGTTAGCACAAGGGTTGTAACGTTGGCTTAGGGTAAAGGTGGGATATATTTGGGAATGTGGAGCTAAGTAGAGGATAGCAAGTGACCCTAAACAAAACACCCACAAACATCTCATGATAAACAAATGAACACTAATTCCAACAACCATAAATAACCCAATAAACTCATGAAAGCACAATGATCTCCATCGTAAAACACCAAAAACATGAAATCTCATAAGCACAAGTGTCTCCAAGCTCATCTCCCACTAAAACATGGACCTTCTCACTCACATGAATATGTATGTGTATAAAATCTCGATGAAAAACAAGAGAAAGGTCGCCTCAAACATAGAATATGTATGGATAAAAACAATGAAAGCATTAGAGGAAATAGGAGAAGTAATGAGAGCTTGACATGAAATGGATAGAGTCATAAAAACCAACAACCATAATATCATAACCAAAATCCTACTCATCGATGTAGCACAAAAGAACCCCACCATCACTTAAGTTATCCTCTAGGTAGGAAGAGGGAATATTTGGCTCATGTGGAGGTTAAATAATGTGGCTACAAAAGAAAAGGAATAGGCAAAAACTTGGCTCATCCTAAAGTCAATTTCGTTCAAGGTAGGTTATTTGGCTATGTAGCTTAGCTCTAGCGAACGTATTATCATCCCTGGTCTCAAGAAAATTCGACTATACTGGAGAAGAACCGACACAATACGTAGATCCCCTAATTAGCATTCACAATGATTGGAACTCGCAAGAAGTCCAAGAAGGCTCAATCCTTACGGCTAGTCGAAATGCGCCTTTAGAGGTAGACAACCAAGCCACAAACCAAGCAAAACCCAATTCCCCCAAGCTATGTGGAAAACGGTCGAACTTTTAGGTCCCAAAACAGGCACAAGGCTAAGGAAATACGAGTTTGCATAAGGACATGAAATGTGCACAACAGAAGCTTGCATGCTAGACTCACAACTCAACCATTTATTGAAAGTAAGTATAAAAACACAACTATACAACCTAAACATGAAACTATACAAGCTAAACAAGACAAAAGCTAAACGAACTAAACATGCGAAAAACTAAAAGAAAAACTAAGCAATAGTTACAATAATGCAAATCTTCCGAAATTTTGAAAGCGTAAGCGCATCCTCCCCAAAGCTAGCTCAAGAGTCGTCTCGGCGATGGGGAAGGCGAAAGAAAGACCAAAAGAACGAAAGATAGGCATTATTGGAACTAAAGGGAACACAAAACAAACATCATATAAACAACATCAAACACCGGGTTATCTCCCGCAAGTACTTTTGTTTAACATCGTTAAGTTCGACTCAGCTAACCACCAGCTCAAACAAATGAAAAGCTAGGGAAAGAAACCATACCTGAGCTAGGAGCTGACTCACTCCTAGCATCGCCATCACCTCGAACATGGTGACCCAAAACTCTCCACCTTGCAACGGTGGCGGAGGTAAGCAATGTAGCACCGGGGTCACCCGGATGAAAACTCAAATATGGGGCTCCCCCAAGCTTAGGTGGAGCCATCTTCTTCTTTTTGTATTCTTTTCTTTTCTTTCTTTTTCTCACCCGCTTCCTCTTGCGGGGTTGCTTGTCAATACCACCAACTTCATCATCACTTTCGGAATGCACAAGGACAAACTTCTCCTTTTCAACACCAACCAACTTCTTCTTTTTCTCATCATCATATCTCCTCACCTGATCACAAGAAATCATCACATCATCATGAATATGGGCATCAAGAAAATCAAGCCCTCCAACCTTATCACCTTGAGATTCATCAACAACATCTAGAGAGAAAACTTGCTCGACCATGGGCTCTCTTGAAGACTTAGCAAACCCAAAAACCGCTTGCTCATTGGGTACCCTTATAGTGATGGTTTCGGCTTCACAATCGATTAGGGCACCCAAACTCTTCAATGCATCTCTCCCAAGAATGAGGGGAGTGTAGGGGTCTTCCACCATATCAAGCACAACAAAATCGCAAGGGACAACAACACTCCCCACTTGGATAGGAAGATCCTCAAACTCCCCACAAGGCACTTTGACGCTCCGGTCGGCTAGTTGGATGGATTTCTTTGATGGCTTAAGCTCAAAAGCGAGGCTTAGCAATACTCATCGGCATGAGGCTAATAGAGGCCCCCAAATCGGCAAGTGCACCTTTGGGTTTTTAGTTCCCAAGAGTAACGGGGAGCACGAAGGGTCCTCTAGCCTTTTCCTTCTTTGCCCAAGTGCCTTGAATAATAGCACTAACTTGCTCCGGTAGATTGACAACCTCACTTGCAAGCTTCTTTTTGTTCCCCAAGAGTGTTTTCAAGTGCTTGGCATATTGAGGCATTTTCTCCATTGCCTCTAAGAACGGGATTTTCATTTCCAATCACTTCATATGCTCAAGAAACTTAAGAAATTTGGCTTGCATTTGCTTCTCCACCGCTCTATATGGGAAAGGAAGCGATGGGCCATGTAGACGTTCACGAGCTCGCCACTCTTGCATTTCTCTCCAATAATCCTCTTGCTCCAACTTCTTCTTATCTTTTTCACTTATTTCATCTCTCTTCTCAACTACCTCTTCTTTCTTTTCCTCACAAACTTCCTCAAGAATCTCTTCTTCGACCCCTCCCCCAAGCTCATCTTCATGCTCATCATTTTCTTGAAGTTCACTACCCATAGAAGGACCATCACCCAAATCATCACTTGAAGCTTCAATTGGACCCGGATAGGAAGTACCCGATCTAAGGAAGATCGCCTTGCATGTGTGGTGGTTTGATGGTTGGTTAGGAGGTGGAGGTTGGGTGGATGGGTTAGGTTGAGGGTTGGATGGGAATAGCATAGGTGGATGTGGTTGAGCTAGTTGTGCAAGTTGGGTCTCCAATTGCTTTTGTTGGGTTTGAAGTTGTGCCATTTGAGAAATCAAAGTTTGATTGAGTTGGGCTAAGGTGTTCAATTGGGTAGTCATGAAGTCTTGGATGGGAGTGGGGTTAGGAATTGGTTGGGTGGTTGGGTATGATTGGTTGGGATTGGGTCGTGGCGCTTGTGGGTAAGGCTTATTTCCATTGGGCTTAGGGAAGCTACCATCGGCTTGATTGTTGTAAGAACCATAGTTGTTGTAGCCTTGGTTGAAGTTTCCTTGACCATTGTTAGGATTGAAGGGTGGTCGGGAGGCCGGATTGTTGAACAAGCTATATTGAGAATGACCTTGACCTTGGTTCCCGTAACCCATAGCCGCTATATGTTCGGGGTTGCACCCATACCCATCAAAGTTCGTCGCTTGGGCCCCCTCATAAGCACTTGACCCATAATCTACCGATACCACATGATCTGGACTTCTTCCTCCACAATAAGATGCATCATGATTAGTACCCCCACAAATATGGCATGAAAAACGTTTGGCTTCATTAGCGGCGGAGACATTGGAGCTTCCTTGGGCTAGCTTAAGCTTGGACAATTTCTTGTCCATCATAGCTTCAATTTTTGCACTAATCGAATCAATACTTGCTCCATCGATCGCGCCCCTTTGTTGCTTACTACCCCTTGCACCACCCCAAGTGCTATTCTTGGCAACCTCTTCGATCATGGCTTTCACACGGTCGCATGGGATTTTTAAGAGTTGCCCACCAACCGCGGAGTCTAGGAGTGCCTTAGTTGAATCATCAAGCCCATCATAGAAAAAGGTGTTCAAATGGTTCTCCCCATATTTATGATGGGGGCAAGCTCGGAGCATACTCTTAAATCTAGTCCATGCGGCACATAGGGTCTCATCCTCCTCTTGTGTGAATGATGCAATCTTTTTGTGCCAATCTTGCGTGCGGTTTGTAGGATAGAACCTTTCGAGGAACGCCGTTCTCAATTGTTCCCATGTAGTGATGGAGTTGGGCTCTAAACATTTGTACCAATCCTTGGCATCCCCCGCTAGACTAACCGAAAAGAGGCATAGCTTGATGTAATCGGGGTGGTTAGGGCATTGAGGTATGAACCTACAATTCTCCGTGAATGCCTCCAAGTGTAAGAGAGGACATTCGTTCCTTAAACCGCAAAATGGATTTTCCTTTACCATTCTTGTGTTTTGTGGGTCTATGCGGAAGTTTGGTGGGGCATTAGGTAGTACCACGGCCTCTTGAAACTCTCTTGAACCCAGGGTCCCAGATTGCCCAAATAGAGGTTGATTGTCGGCCATTGATGGAGGTGGATTGGGTCTAGACGATTGACGTAGAGTAGGAGGAGGAGATTGTCTTATGACCCTTTGTATCTCTGGCTTATATGGAACAAGTTGTAGCTGTGATCTCCTTGTGTTATAGCTCATGCAAAAACACTAGAAACCAAGCGTAAGCACTGACAAGCAAGAATTATTTAAACAAAAACTAAAAAAAGTAGTAAAATGGACTACACAAGCACAAAAGTTAACTATAACGCCTTGTTCCCCGGCAACGGAGCAATTTTGATAGCCGATTTTTAGTGCGTCGTAAACACTAAGAACCTAAGCTAATCAAACACATTTATATAACACCCTAGTTACAACTATAACGTGTATAGAGGTAAGTTGGGGATCGAACCACAAGGAACAAGGGTAAGAAAGATTAAGTGCTAGGCATATTCGACCGAATGGGCTACATTCGGGTAAAACAGTGAGTTGCATAGCTTTGTTCTTGAGTGCATGGTCACATTCGACCGAATGGCCATGGGATTCGACCGAATGCATGTTGTTTGGCCACTTTGAAGCTTCAAACCATCATCAAACGAGCTCCGATCTTTGCGATATCTTCGGGGATGACCCGAAACACTTGTGAGAGCCTCGAAACGTGTGCCTTTTCTTCGACCTTGATGTCTAAGCCTCGAACTCAACCCGAATCACCTCAAAATCTCCCGAAAACACCTTAAATGATCTCTAAATACCATGGAGACATGAACAAGGTAAAATCGAGTGTATAGAGCATAAAACCAATGTAAAACACCGAGATATGACACCAAGGTAGGGCTATAAATGTGCTCTAAATCGAGGACATCAGTGTGCTGTCAGAAGAATGCCATGACCAAGCCACGGCCAACCTCAAGGATATTATAAACAAGGAATCCGAGGTTTTGACAAAGGTCGTGGCAGAGGATGAGGAGGAGCGGAAGGAATGGCTCAAGAGGATGGACCCGGGCTGGGAAGAGAAAGCTTTAAAGTTGGATCTTGAAAAAATCCCGGTCTGCTATCCTCCTTTTCCAAAGGCTCCGGAGAGATCTACCTTTATTAATCTTCAAGCTGAATCTTCAAATTTATTGAAGATTCTAACTTCTAAAAGGGAGACTCTTCAAGGTTTGTCAAACGAGCTGGCGGGTGAAGAACCGTTACCGGATGTTGAAGATCTATTCCGCTTCACCCCCTCTCCGCAACAGCCTGAGCCGGAAGCTCAACCAGTGCCGGAGGATTAGCAACAGGAGTTACCTCAGCCTCCGCTTGTCTAGCTTCTCTTTCATGATTGTAATAACTTTTTGTAACAAACATGTAGTAGTTGATTCCTAACATTCAAATCTTGTATATCAACATGTAAATATATTTTGAATCTTAACAAGTCTTGTATGCATCTGATTTGCCTGTTTTGCCTTCGTTTTTTGTTTTTAACCTGTGATTGTTTGAAGACTGAACTGAAAATTGAAAATTGACTAAGTATCCATGTGATACCGCGTCACCGCTTAATTATGGGTGAATTGAAAA
The DNA here is from genome assembly GCA_019776075.1 of Amaranthus palmeri. Lineage (NCBI taxonomy): Eukaryota > Viridiplantae > Streptophyta > Magnoliopsida > Caryophyllales > Amaranthaceae > Amaranthus > Amaranthus palmeri. The sequence continues at coordinate 105,537 of JAAKBH010000780.1, forward strand.
TTGACAAAGTATCCAGCTGATACCGCATCACCGCTTAATAGTGGGTGGAGATTAAAATATGCAAGTTGATAAACAGAAAATATATTGAAAACTGAAAATTGACAAAATACCATCACACGATAGTACCGCCTAACCGGGAATGTGTCACGGTTATGATAGTTGTAAGTGTTGATTACATAAACTGAACTGAATAGAAACTATTTGAAAACTGAAAACTGAAAACTGAATTGATAATTGATAACTTGAACTGATGATGTATGCCCCTTGCAAGACTTGTTAGATGAAAAATTGCTTCAAGTGGTCCACATGCCATGGTCTTTTCAGCTTCTTTCCTACGGAATCTTCTAATTCAAAAGTGTTAGGCTTAATAGCTTTAGTAATTCTGAACGAACCATCCCAATTGGCACCAAGCTTGCCTTTCTTCGTATGTTTACCAGTTGCTTCGATCTTGCGGAGGACCCAGTCTCCCGGTTTAAGAAGTCCTGTCTTGACATGTCTATTGAATTGTCGAGTCATCTTTTGCTTTTGAGCAATGGATCTGAGGAGTGCGTTGCCACGGTTTTCCGGAAGCAAATCAAGGTTTACCCTTTTCACTTCATTGTTTTCAGAATGTGAATAATAGGTCACCCTTGTGGAGGGTATCCCTATTTCCACTGGTAAGACGGCTTCTGATCCAAAGACGAGTGAAAAGGGAGTGTGTCCTGTTGATTCCTTCACGGTAGTGCGGCTGGCCCAAAGAATTCCCGGCAATTCTTCATCCCAAGATCCTTTTGCCCCTTCAACTTTCTTTTTGATGCCATTAAGTATTTCCTTGTTGGCTGACTCAACTTTCCCATTGGTTTGAGGTCTTGATACTGAGTTGAACCGGAGTTGGATGTTGAACTTTTCACAATATCCTACGGTTTCACGGCCTATGAATTGTCGCCATTGTCGGTGATTATTACCCGCGGGATGCCATACCTGGTGATGATATTTTTCCAGAGGAATTGGCATACTTGTTTTTTCAGTGATAGTGCTAAGTGGTTCTGCTTCGACATAATTAGAGAAGTAGTTAATAGCCACGATAATGAATTTCCTTTGCCCCTTGGCAGGGGGGAAATGGACCAAGTAAATCCATACCCCATTTGTCAAAGGGCAACACTGATTGCATGGTAGTTAGGAAGCTTGAGGGCTTTCTTGATACCTTTGAGAAGAATTGGCACTTTGAGCACTTTCGTATCAGGTTTTCAGCATCTTGCCCGAGAGTTGGCCAGTAATACCCGTTTCTTAGCACCTTACTTATCACAGTTCGAATAGCTTGATGAATTCCACATCCTCATTCGTGGATTTCCCTTAGAATGTAGTTTCCTTCTTCTGGGGTAACACACTTTAGGAGGGGATGGGTGTATGATTTTTTGTATAACGTTCCATCTATGTATTCAAACCATTTGCTCCTTTGCTGGAGTTGTTTAGCTTCATGTTCATCATTGGGGATAGTTTGATTCTCAAAATATTTGACCAAAGACTCCATCCATGTCTCGAATGTATCTACCACATGTACTATGACATTAATGCTGGGATTGGGAAGAACTTCCCACACAATGTCCCGAGGCTGGGTTGAATCTGCTGAGCTTGCTAACCTTGCCAGTGAGTCTGCTTGGGCGTTTTCAGAGCGAGGTATGTGAGATAGTGAAAACTTGTCGAATTTCTCCACCAATCCCTTTACCTTTGCCAAGTACATCTTCATAGCTTCATCTTTTGCCTCAAACTCGCCTTTCACTTGTTCTACAATCAATTGGGAGTTTGAAAATGCTGACAGACTTTTTGCCCCGGATTAGTAGCAAATGGTCAACCCCAAGATCAAGGCCTCGTATTCTGCTTCATTGTTGGAAGCGGCAAATTCAAATCTTATTGCCCGCTCCAACCTAGCACCGGCAAAAGATATGATAAGTATCCAAGCACCACTGGCGACCCTAGTGGATGAACCATCAACGTACAGCTTCCATTCTTGGTTGGGGTCTGAGGAAGTTGGTCCCGTGCTTTCAGCAATGAAGTCTGCTAAAGCTTGAGCTTTGATGGAGCTACGTGGTTCATACTCTATCCCGAAATTTTCCAGTTGATTAGCCCAATCAAAGATGCGGCTTGATTGATTTTTCCCTTCCAAGATCTTTTTGAGGGGTTGATTTGTTCTAACACGGATCTAATGAGATTGGAAGCACTAGTGGAAAAAACGTTATAGGCTGCGCATCAAATGCTGCGGTTTTCAAAATACGCAGCAAATAACAAAAAAAATTTGATAGAAGATTATTTGCTGCGATTCATGCTATGACCGCAGCAAATAACCAAAAAAATATAAGAACATTATTATTTGCTGCGGTTTTTATTAGTGTCCGCAGCAAATAGTGGGACACGGAGTATATGAGCTACGATGCGCCGTTTCTTCAAGCTAATTAAAAACCCTCAATCTTTCTCTCTAAACCTAAAAACCCTTTCTCTCTTTCTAAACCGCCGTTTCTAGTCTTCCATGTCTCCCTTTCTCTCTTTCTAAACCTACAATGGAATAAACTCTTCATTTCCCTAAGTCTTCTTTTTTCTAAACCCTAAACATACTCTTCATTTCCCTAAGTCTTCATTCTATAATGGAATAAACTCTTCATTTCCCTAAGTCTTCTTCTTCCTAAACCCTAAACATACTCTACTACAGGTAATCAAGTTTTCAGAAAAAACGAAACAATGGAAGCAGGAGATGATGTTGTCGATAGAATGGAGGATTAAAAAGATATGCAACAGCAGAGTAAAGCTTTTGATAAGCTCACTGACCGTGTCGAAAATCGCCAACTTGATTCTTCTCGTGCTCAAACAGTACGGATCTGGGTTAATGTTTCAAGTGATGATGTTTATTTTGATTGTTAGGCTTTGGGTTAATTTTTTACTTAAAATTTAGGTATGGGTTTGTTTGTTGAAATTAGATCTGAGATTTTTGTAAAGCTTAAAAGAACAATAATGAGTAATTTGGTGTAAAGCTTGATTCTTCTGGAATTAATTTTTGTAAATTAGATCTGGGTTAATTTTTGTAAATCAAGTTCATAGGTTTATTTGTTGATGTTTTTCCCATGAACAGCAATAATGACTAATTTGGTGTAGTTCATAGTTCATAGTTTCTGGAATTTGGTTCATAGTTCATAGTTTCTAGAATTTAGTTTAGTAATCCTTCTGGAATTAGTTTATGCAAAACGAAAAAAAAATAAAAAAAGCACTCATTGGCTGCGGTTCTTCCCATGACCGCAGCAATTAATCTCTTTTTTATTTTGTTTTGAAAACAGACTATTGGCTGCGGTTTTTAGGACCGCAGCCAATAAGATTTCTCATTTGCTGCTACTTCAAGTGCTGCGAGTCAAAACCGCAGCCTATTATAGCAAAAAAAACCGCAGCAATTGGCGATTTTTCCACTAGTGAAGTATTGTTTCAACTTCCTACTTGCCATAACAACTGCTAACAGCACCTTCTCTACTTCACTATAATTAGCCTCGGAGCCGCGGAAGGCGTGGCTAATGTAGTACACTAGCAATTGACTCTTTTCCCTCTCTGCTATCAGGACTCCTGAGACTGAGTACTCTGATATAGAGACATACAAGATGAAGGTTTCCCCTTCCATGAGGGAAACTAACTTTGGGAGGGAAGCAAGACAGGCCTTCAGATGATCAAATGCCGCTTCAGCCTCTTCGGTCCACTCGAACTTTGTTTGTTTGAGGGTCCTGAAGAAGGTCGAGCACTTATCCGCCGATTTTGACATGAATCTTCCCAGGGCAGCTATACATCTGGTTAGCTTTTGAAATTCTTTGACGGTTTTGGGGGATCTCATCGTTAAGATCGCTTGAATTTTATCAGGATTAGCTTCGATCCCCCTTTCATCCACCAGAAAACCAAGATACTTTCCCCCTGTCACCCCAAATACGCACTTGTTAGGATTAAGGCGCATCTGATGGCTACGGAGGGTCAGGAAGGTTTCTCTGAGATCAGCAGCATGATCTTGGGCTTCTTTGCTTTTGGTGATCATTTCATCTACGTAAACTTCCAAATTTCGACCAATCTGCGAACTGAAGACTTTGTTCACTATTCTTTGATATGTTGCCCCTACGTTTTTCAGTCCGAAAGGCATAACTTTGTAGCAGTATACCCCGACGTTTGTTATGAAGGCTGTATGGGGCTGATCTTCCTGTGCCAAGGGAATCTAACGATACCCAGCATTGGCATCCATGAAGCTGAGGAGCGCATGGCCTGCCGTGGAATCCACAAGGCGGTCAATCTTTGGAAGGGGGTAATCATCTTTTGGGCAGGCCTTGTTGAGATCTGTGAAATCAACACACATTCTCCACTTGCCATTTGGTTTCTTGACAAGCACAACGTTGGATAGCCATTTAGAGTATTGGCATTCCTTTATGAAACCTGCTTTCAGTAGCTTGGCCACTTCTTCTTTGGCCGCTTCAATTCTTTCTTTGCCTTGGTGTCATAGCTTTTGTTTAACAGGCTTGTGACCCGATTTGATGTCAAGCTTGTGACACATGATTTCAGGCGGTATCCCGGGCATTTCTTCCACAGTAAAGGCAAAGATATCCCGGAATTCGGCGATGACCGCCAGTATTTCGTTTCTCACGGATTCAGGTAGGGCCTTCCCTACTTTGATTTTCTTTCCATCAAACATTGGAACTTCTTCAAACTGTTCCAAGGGTTGAGGTTTTTCCGGGACATTGATATTGTCCAGGTAAACACTCATGATTGACCGAGTTTCTTCTTCTCTCTTCCTTTTGGGCCATGCTTCAAGAAATTAATGAGGCACTGACGTGCTGCCTTCTGATCCCCCCTTAAGATTCCTACTTTTCCATCATTCTGTTCAAATTGCAACAAGAGTTAATGGGGTGATATAATTGCTTTGATTTTGTTGATGAGAGGTAGCCCCATAATGGCGTTGTAGGGGAAGTTGAGATCTACCACGGTGAAGCGGATAGACAATGTTCTACATCCATCCTTTGCCCCTACACGCACTGGAAGTGTGATAGTGCCTAAGGGAACGACTTGATTGCCCCCAAAACCAACAAGAGGCTTATCAAAGGGCTGCAAGTGTTTCTCCTCAAACTTCATCTGCCTCAAGCAGTCCATAGTGATAAGATCCGCCTAACTGCCGGTATCCACTAGGACTCGCTTGACCACCATCTGGCCAATTGTAAGTGCTACCACTAGAGGGTCAGTATGAGGGGATTGAAGTGGCTTCGATAGAGCGGAGTCAAACTTCATTATTGGACCTTTGGAAGGTGTTTTTGGGGGGCCTTTCATCAAGGTATGTACACTGTCCTTTGTGGCCCTTATTGAGGGGTATTCTTCACTGAAGCCTCCCACAATGATGTTTATGACCCCTCTGGTGTCATTTGATGCTTCTTTCTTGTCCTCCTCTTTGCGGGACTTGGGCCTTGGGCGGTATGACCTTTCGTTACTACGGGAAGAATAGTCCTTTTTCAGAAATCGACTTAGCTTTCCTTCCTCGGCCATCTGGTGCAAGATACGTTTGAGTTCCCTGCACTGCTCCAAGGTGTGGCCATATTCTCGATGATAGTCACAATATAGATCATAGTTGCGATGGTTAGACGGTGTAGTTGTAGGCGGCGGTGCTGGAAGGGCATCCTGGACAGCGAAGAAGATATCCCGCTTGTTTCTGTTGAAGCGAGGATCCTCTCCTCCGTCCCTGATATTCCTTCCCCCGGCTTCTTCAGTTGCATATACCTGTCTCTGCCGCGGTGGCCCCATGTCAGAAGGGTGACCATGTTGACGGGGATGGTAACCTCTGTCTCTCCTTGATGGCCGGTCATCCCTTGGAGCTTTTGGTGGAAGGCCTTCCCTCTTGTCATGTTTCCGCTTCTTTGAATCATGAGCATGGCATATATCAGAAGCAGTGACATAACTTTGACATTGCCTCATGGCCTCAGCATAGCTCTTCACCTGATTCTCCACAAGTAGGAATTTTAACTTTGGAGTTCTCATGCCATTAATCAGTGCATTAAGTGTCACGGAATCTTCTAAATCTGTGACTTCCAGGATATATATATATATATATATATATATATATATATATATATATATATATATATATATATATATATATATATATATATATATATATATATATATATATATATATATATATATATATATATATATATATATAGGGGAGGGATCCATTGAGAAGGGGTCTCAAAATGAGAAGGATGAGAAGGATTTATAGTCATTGATCTTATGAAAATCTAACGGATGAAAATCATCTTTCTCGTCGATTTTTTCTCCATTTTATGTTATGATTTAAGTTTACTATGTTTTTAGAAAATGATACTATGTTATGTTTAAAGGTTACTATGTTTATTTTTAAAAGTTACGATGTTCTGTTAAGATTGAGAGAACA